>VWZV01003871.1:685326-855106 GCA_013397155.1 Irena cyanogastra | reverse complement strand
TTTTTTTTTTTTTTTTTTTTTGAAGTCAGAGTTTGCTGTGCAAGAAAGACTTGGCACTCAGATTGCAGTGGAAAATCATGACCAAAGAGTAGTTCTTGTTGCTGTCTATTTTCTTTTCCAGTCTGAGAGATACAAAAGCATCAAGGGCACACTTCTGTTTTAACTACTGGTGTCCAGCAAGCACTGCATCTTAGCTTTGGGCAGCAAAGGATGCATGAGTGAAGGAACCACTGGTGTCTTTCTGCTCTTCTTTTACCCTACTTTCCTTTCTGAAAACTCCATTACTTGGTCCATCACCTCTCCTTTTTGCACCTTCATGCAGGGAGCGTTGTTTCCGCTGCCCGGAGAGAGGGAGATCGTGGCCTCAGTGGCTTCATCACATTGAATGCAGTAGTGTAGGTGGTTTTTCACCCCCTGCCATGTTTGCTTCAGTGTCATTGCCACTGTTTCCTCTCCCTGTGCTGCCAAGGAGGGCATCAGCTGATTCTGTGGCACGGCACACTTCCTCCATGCACATAACTGGCACAGGCACAGCCAGAGACACTCCAGTGTCACTGCTGCATGTGCCTTAAAGCACAAACCATTCCACTCTGAAAATTGCTTGGAGATTCTAAATTGCTTTTTTCATCCTTTGGGATGAAAAGTTCTATATCAGTGTATTATTATTAATGACAATAAATTATTCTTGAGGCAGTGAGGCTGCCTCGCTTCCTATGGAGTGAAATGAGTAAGCACTTTCCCAGGAGAGCACCCAAAATATAAAATACTAGCAGATGAGGCTTGTAGGACAGCCTGATGTTTCACTGCTATGCACGTGGTCTGCTTGCTGAAATGGCCACAGAAGAAGATGCCCTGGAGAGGAGGTGTGCAGGGCTCCCAGCTGGCAGGGCTAAAGCTAGCCCCGTGGCTCACTGATCATGCTTGCTGGGAGCTGGCTGTACCAACTCCCTCTTTGAGAGGCTTAGTGAAGTCCTGGCATGGTGGTTGAAACATTTCCATCATTTGTTTTTCTGGGATGCCTTCCAGTTGCTCTGAATTGGCCTCTTGTTTGCCCACCCCTCTGCCTGCGCGTGGTCCTGCAGTGCTCCCCGGGCCTCTGCTGATCACTTGTGCCGCTTGGTCGGGAGTGGCTTGAGGCCAGCAAATGATTACGAGTCAAATTTCAGTAACTTCATCACTGACTTTTGGCAACACCTTTGTCTCATGTTACTTCTAAACCACTCAAGTTCATTACTGCAAGTTCAAGCAAAGAAGAAATAAGCCCTGGTGCTTATCACTGGCTATGGAGAAGCTTGTTTTTTCTCACCCTGCTGCTGATTAGGTATCCAGGATTTATTGTTTTGAAAGATGCCCTGTGCAAAGACATATTTCGAAAGGCAAAGGGGCTGACAATGTTTGACATGTGCACTGGCATTTTGGGAGCACTGCTAACAAAGTGAGCTTTGCAAAGATGCATTTCAGCTAGGAGCAATAGAAATGTGGCCAGGCACACGAGGGAACTGTTCTGCGCAGCCTTGAGAATGGGAGAAGTGGAGGAATGACAAGTTGTGTGGTGGCAGATTTGTGCAGCAGTTCTTCTCCTTCTGTTTTCACAGTAAGTGAGAGGCTGTGGCAAATCATTTAGTGCTAGGGAGCCTATTTTCTGAAAGTAATCCAGGCACCGTGGAGAGAAAGAGAAAAAACTAGTTCTGAACTACCCCCCAGCCACTACATACAAAGTTTTCAAGGCTGAACTAAAGCTGGTATTGATGCCAAGGCCATTGTGCTCTATTTGGCTGCATAGAGCCCACCACTGCTTACTCATGCTTTTTGTGGGTAGTGAAGTACTTCTTGGCCCTATATGTTTCCCATTTTCACACCTGTGTGCATGCCTTTTCCAGGAGTGTGGAGAGGGCTAGGTTTTTGTAATGGTGAGCTCACAAGACTGACCTTGTGGGTATACTGTTCTACCACCCTGAAAGGAAAAAAATGCACTCAGTCGTCTGAGGAAAATGTTATTTTTCTCCTTTTTAACAAAAAGTAGAAAGGAGGAAAAAAAAGAGAAATGCAGCAACTGCGGTCTCTGATTGTTGGGGGTCTGCTGGGGAAGACTTGGTAGGAAATTCTTTTGGAGGGTTTGGTGGAGAGTATCACAGCTGGAAAGTATAATTTGTCTGAGGAAAGGTAAAAGAATAATAAAAGGAAAATCCCTTTTACCCAAGCCATTGTGAGGTAGCACTGATGAGAAGAAAAGAAGATATAGGTCTTACATGCTTTTCTTTTTCTTTTTGCATAAATGTTTGTATGAATTTTCAAACACATAAACAGAGGTTTTTTGATCCAGAGAATACTGGGGTAGTTACTACTTACTCACTCTAGGCTTATGTGTTGGCAAGGAACAGAGGGAAATAATGAGAAGATAGAGAAGCATTTTCTTTTCCTTAAAGCTGCAAGCCCTTGTCTGAAGAGAACTCTGTGAGTTCGGCATCTGATGAGCTTTCCCATCTCCTAGGAGTAGGAGCGTAGGTAAGATAACCACAGGAGCAACTATGGGCTCTCCTGGATCTATTCTGAATTGCACAGATGGCAGACTGTGATCCTGGGCTCCCATGTAGCACTGAGTGTGTGTATCTGGCTAATTTAGAGAGGTAGCGTGGTTAGTTTTCAGAGATTTTCTTGTGGACATTCTTGTAAATTATGGGGTTAAAAGGTTCACTGTAGCCATGGTTGTTTTGGTCTACCACTGTGATCAAGTACAAACAGAATTGGTGGAAATTTGGTCTTACAGGCCAAATTCTTCATAGAGTTGTTCTGTTTAAACCACAGCTTTCATGGAAAAGAGGTAAATGCAGAGAAATGCCGTTTTCCGCAAGATGCAATATCATCATGAAAAAGGTGGATATAAAAAAAAAAAAAGATACTAAACCAAACTAACTAGACTTGACTGTGGTGTTCTTTGTTCAGAATGAGCCAGAATTTAATGTTCATTGCAGCAAAACAGTATTAAAAATGTTAGGCTAGCATACAGGTATTTACTGGCTTCATCATTTAGATAGAATAATACAGATCCAAAGAACTGGTGTTATTATCGAAGGTTCTAAGCTAGACTTAAGGGACAATGAAAGGGTCATATTTACATGGTTTTGGGGTTTTTTTTGAGAATGGACTGCAGTTTTCCTCCACTCAAACATGTAAATGGCCAGAGACCTATTCTCTCTTTTCTCTGTTTTTCTCTGACAAGAACATTAACAAAACACAGGCTGAAAATTATAATAATAAAGTAGACCACTAGTAATCTATTCTCACGGTGCTTTGTGTGTGTGCTGTATTGCTTGTTGGTTTAAGTTTTGGGGTTTTTTCAAAGAGTGAGCTATGCAGTCAATCTAATTATTAGGAAATTAAAACTGAAAGGAAATTCAGGCAGAACTATTAAGGGGAAGCAGAGGGAAGCAAACATATGGACTAAGTTGTCAAGCCGAGCTGTTAAAAGCAATATGTGAGTTGCAGAGAGACCAAGAGGGTAACTTGTTTATTATGAACAGGGAAGAGGTTCTGAAAACACAGAAACAGATGCAAGTAAGGGGAGGGTGAGATAAATTCAAAGTAGAGAGAGACTGGGATATTGTGAGTATAATAGCCTTTCCTTGGGTGGTGATTTTGTACACATATATAAGGCAATGGAGAAGTCTGTTTTTACATTTAAGCTCCAAGTTAGCTGAGTGCTTTTAAAAAATAAAGGAGCAGGGAAATGGAATTCCTAATTTTTCTTGCAGCAACTGTTTCAAGGAGTTCCATTTCTCATCCACCGGACCACTGTTGGACTCTGGTGACACTGGTGTCAGGGTCAGCTGTATTTTATGCCAGCAAGCAGGTCTTATGCAGGTCTGTCCTTCCCTCTGTGTCCTCCCTGCCCCAAGAGACCGGCTCTGCTGGCCTCAGTGAGACTGCTCAGGGGAAGAGTGGACAGCCTGCACCTGAAGCTAAGCATCCTTGTGGCATGGGGAATTCATTGGGAATGGACCCTGCCTTTCCAAGAGCTGGTCAAGATGCTTGATTTTTTCCTCCCAGTTTTGGGAAAAGTGTGAGGTTTCTTTAAATGGGAACTATAATGATGTGAGCACTGCCAAGGAGTCCAGCTTCCAGTTCTTCCTCTCCCTGTAAACCCAACCTCTTGCAGGAGCCAGCTCTGATCGCAAAGATAAGGCTGCTTTGTAAGAAACCATCCCCTGCCCCCCTGGGGTCTCCTTTGTGAAGTGTGCAGAAATGAAGAGCAGAAGGAGGATCCTTTGGTCCAAAGTGATAGCGAGAAAGAAAGGAAGCATGACCTGAGTTCCCCTAATTATGGCTCTAAGCACAGAGATCCAAGGCCCAGGGCCTGGTCTTTGCCCCCACGCCTTTTCTTTTCCTTGATGTGAAACAATCCCCCAAGTGTGATAGCTGGTCTGTGGCTATCCTAACAATGATATGTACAGCCCGTCTGCTGCTCTGCATCAGAACTCTCCTTATTTTGTGATTAAATTTCACACGTTATCTTTCCATCCTCTCTTAGGTCTCAGAAATTTCAGTCTTCTTAACCAAAAAGTCAAGCTAATATTTAAGGTCTCTGATCAATTGTTTACTAATATAATTAAAAAGTGAATAATGGATAACATAGTGTAGGAAACTGTTACCTTTTAAGATTGTCTTCTTTAGAGATTGATAGCAAATATCACAGTTAAAAAGTTGTAGGGAGCTTTAAGCTGAGAAAAGCCAGCCCTGGTTTTGAGCTGTGCCCAGACACAATAGAATTTAGTATCTCATCTCCTTTAAAAGCATTTGCCTGTTTCCTAGTGAAGAAAGATCATCAATTTTCTATTTATTCCTGCATCTGCTCTAACTAAGATGGTGTGCAAGCAATGATTAATTATTTGCATTTGTTTCAGTTTTAAGGTTTCTGCAAGTGACAGTGAGAAAGAAAGGAGTTTGTGAGCTGGTCTTCTGCCATGGATTGTCATTCATGTGGTTGACAATTCCATCTCTCTAGAAGGCCATATAATAATGTATTTCCAAAGAAAAAGACACTTAAGGGGACATGCATCACTTTGAGAGCTGTTCAAAGTCAGTGTCAGACATGTAATTCAAAAATGCTTCAAAGTACAGCTCCAGAGAAAATAATTAGGAGAGAAGCACAGAGTACTCCCTGTATCCCTCCCAGCCTGACTCTTCCTAGTGGGAGAGATGGCTTTTTTTCTCCATCTCAGAGTCTCCAGGGTCGGTGTTACTGGGCATGCCTGAGCACCAGTGCCTGTTGGCATAAATATGGGTTCAGCCAGCAGGCTATGCCCTTCCTTCTGCACCACCATTCGTTGGATAGAAAGTGACAGCACTGACATAACTCATGGTATTTTCAGACTTAAAGTGGCTCTGTTAGCATGACATAAGTGTGAGGAAAGCACTGAGTCCAGAGTATGCCTGCCAACTGCTATCCCACACTCCTGTGGAAAGACAAGACAGCAGACGTGGTGATGTGGCGCTGTGATGTGGTAGTGTTGATTTGACAGCAGCAGGTGTTGCACTCCTGAGCCACTGGTATGCCTCTGCTTTAGGGCCTCATCTCATTCTTGGTGGCTGCCTCACTCTCTTGCTGCCACCTCTACAGCTGCCATTCAAAGATGAAGTTTTAGGATCCTGGTGCAAACTGGTGTTTTCCTATGGCCATGAGACCCCGCTCAGTAGGCCAGTACCTAGCCATAGCCATGTGAGTGTTTGTAGGGGTTCTCAGATCCTTTGGCAAGGACTTCTACCTTTTCTGAATAATAAAACTGGATGACAATAGCACAGATTAGTTAATTGCTCCTAAACCCATTGAGGATGGGTTTATCAGTTCTTGTCTCAGTCTTTAAATTAGTCTTGCCCTTTTTCCCACGGCATTGCTTTGGATCAATGTAAAGACATTATTTCTCTTATCTTTCTGTTTCTGTGCAAAGTGCCTGCTGTCCTTGGTTTCAATCTGGGTAGACTTTTCCACTGTTCTGTATTAATCTGTATTTTGGTTTTACCATGATCATATCTAACATCTCCACCAATGCATAGAAGGCAGTGGGAGTTTTAAACCCAACTTCTCTTGATCATATTTGGAACAGGAATACGTCTCAGACCCATTTGTGCCTTAAGTGGAACGCTGTTTTCTGGAATTCTTTTAACTTTGGGTCCAGGCTCATACTGTGTGTCAGTGTTTCTGGGCAGAAGACTTTACAGTTGCTGTGTGCTATCCCCAAACCAAAAATGTCTGACAACTGCGGACAAGAGGATGAAACTGTCAGTGAAACTTCAGGTTGTTTGCACCTTTAGATAGCTGGTAAATGAAAACTGCTTTCCGATATCTCAGAGAGAAGTGCTAGAAACTATTAGCTAAAAGCTTTCTGCCTGGTAGCATTAATTTCCTATTCATTTCATTAAAGGAAGATTTTTTGAAGAAACTTGCAAATTACTACATGCTCCTAGCAGAATAATAGCTTCGGGAAAAACATGTAATAGCTCTCCTTAATCAAAATAAGGGCAAGTTGTTGCTTATCCAGCTGAAGAGCTGGGGATCATTAAATCTTGATTTCACATTTCTCATTAAACAATCGTACAATTTTTTAAACTGTTTTAAGAGAAATATGGGTCTATTTCAGTAAAATATGTGCCTATTTGGTTATTTGTTTTTCTGAACATGTTTATCCTGCTGTTTCCCATTGTATTCCTATACCAGTCTCCCTGTGACCATGTTCTTTCTTGACTGTGACATGTCAGCCTAAAAAGAAGCAACCCCAAACTGTTGGATAAAACAGAATTCTGTCCCTGTGGGATAATGGAGCAATATTATCATTAGATAAAAGCTGATGATTAGATTTCCTGCTGGAGCTGAATGATTCTTGTCTCAGTCAAGTAATAGATCAGGTGGGAGTTTCTGCAGGCGCTTGCGCTGTGATGCTCAAGATCAGCTCACACTGACTCTGCACATGTAAATTATTGACACAAGATGGAAGGAGATCCAGAATTAAAACACTGATTCTAGTGGGGCTTTCAGAGAGAGGTAGATGCAAGCTGTCTGGACATAGGTAGGGCTGCAATCTTCAAAGACATTTAGATACCAAGTCTAGATCCTAATGGGTGTTTAGAAAACAGAGTTCCTTTAAATTAATATGTCAAAATTTGCCTTTTGTTTTTTCCTGGGGTACCATTTTCCTGCTTAGTTTGCCCTATATCTGCCTTTAATTGGGTGTTACTGTGGAGTTGTGAATCCTCTTGCATTATTTCCTTTAACAGTTTTATTCTGTGTTCCTCCAGCCTGTGGGCTTAATTAAGCCTCAGAACCTGTTTACCACGAAAGGATATATTTTCATTATAGATAATTAAAGCAAAGCGAATTTAAATAAAATAGAATAAATGATTTTTTTTAAATAGCACAAAAATTTAGTAGCTCTAATCCCTTGCTTATTGCTTGTGTACTTGTGAGTGGCAACATACTATGGTAGTACTAGTATTAGTAGTTCCCAAAATCTAGGTCCTTGTGCTCTTTCTTAAAAGACCAAGAGAGTATAGCTGAGGACTATTTTGAAAGCTGATGGAGTTCATTTTTCAGGACATATACTGCTTTGGATTTTTGGAGATGCAGGTGATTGGTAAATCAGTGGTGTGCTAGTTGGGTGAAGGCAGCAAGAGTTCTGTGGCATGGGGCAGGACCTGATGGTGTGGCTTGTGGGCTGTCCTGACTGCTGGCTTTTCCCTTAAAGAATCTGTCAGCATTTCCAGCCTGTCTGCATAGACTCCCCTGGAAAAGGACAGACTAACAGACCCCTCTGTTTGGACAAAATGAAAGCTGAGAAGCCTATTCAGACTGATGTGTACCTTTGAGTTGGCTTCCTTGCTCTGTGCGAGGAAGAAAATTTATTTACAGAGTGTGGCAGGGAGTTAGAGCACAGAGCTGAGGCTTCTCCATACCGTGGAGAGGGCAGGAAATGTGAGATTAGTGCCATAACAAAATTGTACTTTTCAGTGCAAATGGCTGACTCTACTAATAGTGGCAATGCACATGGGGAGGAGCAGAATTAAGAAATAATTGAGGAAACCATGAGGAGCAATAATGTTCCCCAGAAATAGCTTGCTTTTTGGTTTTTTCTTAGATATATGAAATGCAGCATGCAGTGCTCTTGCCTATATTGCATTCTCCATCTGGCTGGTTACTGAAAGCTCAGATTCTCCTGGGTTTTTCTGAGTTATTTACTTTAATATTCTGCCTTTTATAGGAAAGATTATCTTACAAACTGGATTCTCCATACTGGACAGATTTTTATGGTTTAATCCTGTTTTTGATATCTAATTCTATTTTTTCCCTTGTATTTAATATCATTTCCCCTGACACACATACATAAACACATGCAGGATTTCATGTCATATTTTTTCTGTAGTAGTGTCTCATGCAGAGATTCTTTTCTTACCACACTTGATTGAGAAATAGCTCTTATGGGATTCAGAGAATTGTTCTGTACCTCCAGCTTATGAACCAAGAAATCCTTGTGTGCCTTGTTCCCTTTAAATGGAGACTACAGCCAAAGCCCAATTAATACAGAGGGAATCCTTCTACTGATTTTGTTCTCTTGGTCAAGCTGTCTGTCTTTTATGCTTCATTACCCTTATCACTGAGCATATCATAATACATATATTTATCCTACTACATGCCCACAAGAGATAGTTCTTCCACTTTATTGATGGGGATTTGAAGTACAGCGAGATGGAGTGCTTGATCTGGTAAAAGACTGAATTCAGCTATTGAAGCCCTGATTTAGATAAATTTCAGTGTATTGTCACTAAAAGACCCTTTAAAGAGGCTGTAGGTGCTGGTGGAATGCACATATCCTTAATGCAGATGATGTGGTTCATGTGAAGTATTGTGGAAAGAGTTCTGGGAGCACAGCTTTGGACCCAGGGCTAGCCACCCTTCTGCCACGATGGACTTAAGTGAGAACAGCAAATCTGGTTTCTCTCTCTCCTGGGTAGATACTCACATTGTGCTCTGTGGCATCTGTGCAGTGAGAATTAAATCTACCCTGCACAGAATATAGTTTGTTGGCTGTAGGATTCTACTGACAGAGTACGGATCAGAGTTATCTGGAGCTGAGCCTGGACAGTGATTTGTCAGCAATGTATCACTCTACATTGTTCCTATGAGATTTATTGCAAGATGTTGGCTCTTCACAAGAGAGTTCAGGGCTGGAAAGCTCTAATCTGACAATTGTGAGGTAGGGTTGTTTTTCTTTTTTTTTTTTTTTCTTTTAGCTGGAAGGTAATTAATTGGTCTCCATAAAGGCTGGTGACAGCATGCCTTGGGTTGCACTGGAGGGTATGCTTAGGATGGGAGGAAGAACATCATTCTAACCAAGGCCAAAGCAAAGCAGCTGAAGTTTTGTTGGCCCTGAGACCATGCCAGGTGCTCTCCCTGTTATTCATCTATCCCACCCATTAGGCTTACTGGAGCAGCACTGCAATATTCAGTGAAATATGGATCTCTTCTGATTTACCTATTTAATTTTATGCAGGAAATTTTTTTTGCTTACTTTATAAGACAACCCTGTAAAGGTTCCATAATGCCTTAAGCAAATTGCTGTGAGATTTGAAGCAGAAAGCTTAGGACTGTGTTTACGTTTCCCATTAGACTGAAAGGGGCTTAGATTTCTACTGATTGACCACTGAACTCTCCCTTTCCCCCTCCCCCCCACACCAACTCCACTTCTCTGGCCCAGATCAATGTCAGTAGTTAAATGGATCGGTTATTTGAAAGCTGTCTGTTGACCTTTCCTTCATGATTGATTGCATGAAAAGTGCACAGGAGTGTGGCTTCCAGCTAGGCAAGTAGTCACTGCTGACGGCTCTCTTTCACCACTCCCCATAGCCCACTAGGATTTCCCACAGAGGAATAAGCTGTCTGTGAAGATGCCAGACCAGAGAGTGCTCTCAAGTAACCATAATGAAGCTGAAAGCCAGCTCTAGTCTTCCTCAATGGCCGTGAGGAATTATTTATGAAGAGGAGACCAGGGCTGAGTGGTTTACTGGTCTTCAAAACGCTTCCTGACCAGAGGTCTCGAATTGGAGAACCACAAGAGCCCTGGGTGACAGTTACCTATGGGTGTTGGCAGGTGTCCTACCCCAACTGAAGGAAGAGGACAAAAGCAGGGCCATCTGACTTTCTGTGGTGCACACACCAGCATGTGCTTGCCATCCCACTTGCTCATCATCTCACACACGTGCTGTCCTAGCCCAGAGAAATAATTAACTTTTCTATCTTTCGATATGTATTTGAAACACAAAAACAGCCTGCAGGAGCAGATGCATTGAATTAGTCTTTGTGTAACTCTTCTTTCTTACGCTTTCCCATTCTAAAACTAATGTTGTCAGAGCTTTAATTTGGTTTAAATCTCCTGTAACCAATTCCATGCTAACAGGTTTTGATTTCTGGCATATGGAACATTTTAGTTACTCCCGATTGTTAGCATTATGAATAATGAACCCACCTTTTAACTCTTAAAATAAAGTTTGGCAGTGCAGTAAGTGACATTCTGTTTGCACAGAAGCAGAGAATACAAATTACCCTAAATCAGGTAATGGGAAGCTGATGTATGATGATTATGTTGTTTCATCACCCACTTTTTAGTAGGTTGTGCAGGATTGGTAATTCACTGCATGATCTCCCTTTTAAATCACTTCCTTAATAAACATGCAGCAACGCTAGCCTGATGTAGGGCACAGCGTGACTCTATGCTTAATCTGTATTTTACAAACCAGCAATACACTGCAAGTAATGAAAAGGTTCGCAATGTCAGCGCTTGATTCCGATTATCAGGGAGTTGCTGTCTGTAGAGTGCAGGGCGACATGGACAGCTGGGGAGGAAGATGGAGCAGGCTGACAATTGGTGTTTTTGCTGATAAATGTCATGCACTGTTGCCCAGGCTGTGTGAAGGCTGTTGTAACCTAGGTTAATGGTGGATGCCAGGCAATTTGGCAATTGGAACAATAGGTGGGGGCTTTCAATGGCAACCACTTGCCATCAGCTACCTTCTCTCTTGTCTGTCAGTGCTCTTTAGCTCTGGCACTGCAGGGTGGTCCTCCTAAAGGGTCAGCCTTAACCCTTCACAAACATTGAGAAAAGGGTTTGTGGAGGAGCTCTGAAAGGCATGAACTGGGAGTGAGGACTGTGTGAGTCCATTGGAGTCTGAAGAGGGCTTCGGAGCCTTTGAGATTTCTGGTTTTTTGGTGCAAGATAATTTAAGATTATTCCTTGTACTGGAGGGAAGAGGGCCAGAATGAGAAAAGAGACCGAAGAAAAACAAAATACTTTAAAAACAAAAGTTGGCAGCCAGCTTGCTTGCAAACCCAATTTGAACCTAGTGCATGCTCAATCTGCACAGCTGTGTGTTTCCTTGCTCTGCTGACTTATCTGGAGTAGCTTCATGCACAACATTTATTTTACTTAGGGTGGCTTGGTAGGATGATAGAGGTATTAGACAAAGCAAATCCATGATATTTAAGAAATATTTCTATAGCTAAAATTAACAGGGGAGTTGGTGTGGGTTACAAAGGAGAATGGCATTTACTGGACTCACTTATTCTGGTGAAGATGGAGTGATCCAGTAGAAAGCTGTTAGAGTAAGGCCTTGAGGAAGTGGGCAACACGCTGGATGATATGAACACTGAAAGGCTGGTTGCGGGTAACACATGTTGAAGAAAAGGCTCTGGTAGTGAACTTTCTTCACAACAAGCCTCCAGGTTTTGCTTTCTTTCTTATATCATTTTTGAAGGACTTTTCTGGATGTAAAAACAAAACCAACAGGGACATTCTTCTATTGTAAAGATGGAATGAGAATCTTTGATAGGGCTAGAAACTACAGACCTATTAAATATGGCATTTACAATTACAAAGCTGTAATTCACGGAAAAATTAATTGCTCAGGAGTAGCCAGCACCCATTGGTTTGGGAGCTTGGCCATAACAGAGTTGAGTCTCCTGTCTGTTAGATTCACGCTCGTTTTTCTCTTCCTCCCTTCTCTGAGGATCTTTTCATTGACAAAGCTGAGAACAATGACAAAGCTGAGAACAATGATGACTCTTTGCAAGGAAGCCCAGTGTCCTTGCGTGGTCCTTCAGACCCAGTGCTAAAGGGAGTCCCTGTGTCTCCCACTGATCTTGCCAAGAGCAATTTCTGAGTTCTCATTTCTGGCTTGGGGAAGCACTGTTGGTCGGTTACTGTTGCGCAGTTACTCCTGAGCGGAGAACGCAATTCCTGGGTCTCTCCATGTATCTGATAACAGCACCTTACCTTCCAATAAAAGCAGGAGTGATGAAGAATTGCATTGATAGCTGAGCAGCAAAGTTTCCCCTTCTCATTCCTTCTTTCCACGCAGCACAGCTTTTTTAGCTCTTCTTCACCCTGGTCCTGGGTGTCTGACTGCTCCCACTGCCATGATGCTCTGCACCCACATTTCCACAAGGGAGTCCATCCATCCTTTTGCTGGCATCCCCACACGGCTACCTGACTTCTGATAGACTGGGAAGCAAAATGCTTTCCCTGACAGTGCAAGGATGACAGCAAACAACCCTTTCATTGCTCATGGAAATCTGGGCTTCAGATTTCAGCAGTTTTATTTCCCAAAAGGGCCTTTCCCTGTAGGTAGGCAGAAATCAGTAAGTTGATGGAAGACACACAAGAGATATTTAACTCCCTGCTAGCTTACTGTAATGGTCTGCACCAATGTCCTATCTTGAGGAAAAAAAAAGGAGGGGGGGGGGAATATCAGGCAGTCGGTTTGTTTTCATTTGAAGGGAGAAATGGAGACATTTTGAGAGATTAAGTGACATGCCTAAGGCTGGGTAGGAGGTCTGACCGGAGCTCAGACCTGAATTTACTGTTGCCAGGTCATGTAACTCGAGCTCAAGCCTTTTTCTAACATTTGAATAAGGCATCTTTAAAGTGTTTTTAAAGCCAAACAGTAACAGTTTTTTCTGGCATGGCTTCTTTCACATGATTCTAGTAAACTGAAGGATATTAGAAAATGTAAGAATAAACTCAGGCCACAATATCCTGCCTTTTCCTTAAGTCTTATAGTGACTTTCGAGAACATAATTTCTATTTTATCAGGGTTAAAAAGCAGCACCTTCAGAGGGTTTATTTCTTTGCGAATGCCAAATCTAATGTTTCAAAGTAAGCTGAAGATGAAATGAAAAGGAGAGCAGAAGGGTAGGTAGCTGTCATTAGCCTTAAGATTGTTTATGAAAACCCGAGATGACCTACAGCTTTAAATGACATTGATTGGCGTTCTTTAACTTTGTACGAATGGACTAATGAGTTGAAAAGCTCTGAGCATTCAAAGGGAAAGAAAAAAATCCTGGCATCTGTGAAAGATGTTGATTACAGTCTGTGGTGTTCAGCTGACTTTTCCAATAAGTGTTAAACATGCAGGACACTGAAAAGAATTGTAGTTGTTGCTATTTAAAAGAAAAAAAAAACTCCTCAACTAGCAAAGTATTATGTTTTTAGTGCCAAGAGTGCCACACTGAAAGTGAATAGTTTCAACTGTAACCTCTGGACTAGAGGCAAACCTTGCTGCAATTCAGCAGCAAGCCATGTTTGAGCAATCCCTCTAAATCTTGGGTCTTAAGGGAGGAGTACTGAGGCAATTAATCAAAAATAAAAAAGTATAATTAAAAAAATAGTAGAAACCTCTTCCTGCTCCTGCTGCAGAATGCAAGTCAGCTAACTTTGATTCTTGTTTTCCCCCTTAACTCAGTTGGATGCTTGAGATAAAAGGGAGGATAGGATTTGCCTTAAATTTCCAGTGTAGTGGTTATAGTTTCTTCTGCTGCTCCTTTTATTATCCTGAGTAAAATGTGCCACTACAACAATCCTTTGGAGACGTGAAATACTGCTGAAAGGTCACTGTTTAGAGCACAGCCAATATAGCAGGAGACACTGCTAATCTATCAGTTCTATGATGAATATGTTGACAAGGAGCTGAATTTTAATAATTAATCGTGATAAAACTAAGGCAAGTTAATAATTTAGAGTCTGATAATGGAGAGTGGTGTGACTTCTTGAGTAGGCAGTTTCTGTTAAGTTTCACCTCTGTTAATTTTAACCAAAAGGAGCACTGTCACTTTTAATCATGAACAAGAAGCTCTTGGAGCTGTACAGACGTCACAGAGGAGCTCAGCTCCAGAACATGTTAACAGCTCCAAGAGAAAGTTTGGGGATCACATACAAAGTCAGTCTAAAGCTACTTAATGTGGTTAGTTCCTCAAGCTGTATATTTGCTTTACCATAACAGTGTGTTAATGGAGAACAAGTAAGCAAAATGGTAAAAAGTGAATAGCTAGAAAGCAGGTATTTGTAATCTCAAGTATGCCAATCATGAATGACCAGTGTGAAGCCCTGAGCTTACTAGTAGTGGTGGCAGAATTGTCATTATCTCTGATGGAACCATCTATATGCATCTTTTCACCAAAATATTCTCATGACCTGTCCATCATTGCAATTTCCTTCTCTCTAAACATTCTGGATTCCTAAAGACGTGAGATGTATGTACTTATGCTTTTGCTTGCCTCTCCAGAAACTTTGGTTGGTTTTTTTTTTTATTTAAATAGCCCATGTCAACAGAAAGAGGGTAGGGAACAGCATGAGTTATTTCTCCAAGCTCTCCAAAAATCAGTAGCAGGATTTGAGAGGTCATAATGATATTCTGATGGAGGGAGGGATGCATGTGTGAAGGGAAGGGTTCATGCACCCTGACCTTGCACCCCTACTCTGTGCTGCCCCAGCAGCCACAATGGTGGTTGACTGTGGTGCTGTTAGTGGTGGAAGCCCACTGAAGCCAGGGAAAGAGGGAGATCCAGGGCTCATAAGGCAGGAATTCAGGCCTTCAGCAGGCTTCAGGAATTTTGCTATTGAGGGGATATCCCATCTGATAAGTACATCTTGCGTTCTTAAGGCTGAATATGCTGGCTTGGGACACTACAGTGTGTGCTCCACGTAAGATTGCCAGCGTGGCATTAGATGCTGCAGGGCCTGAGCATTAACTTGTGTTTCCTGCTGCTTATGGTAGGAAATTCTTGGAATGCTGGAACTACTGAGGTACCTATTCAGTTATCAGAAGCATTTGGCAAGTTTCTGAGGGCAGCCACTGTAGCTGAAATGTTATTTTAATAATTTTACAAAGCTCTTTGATAGACAGAGGTTGACATTTCTAAGGAACCCTGTTCTCTTCGTCCTTGTGGCAGTCAGAGTTGGCTAGTGGGGAGGAAACATCTCACATAGCGTGGCTCAGGTTACACAAATCAGATATTTTAACAGACTTTTCAATGTTCACTGTTTAAATAGCTGCTTTTGTTCCAGACTTGGCCGAGCTTTTAGAGGGCTGCCGTTCTCCTCTTAACTGTTGTGTTTGCAAAAGTTGGCAGTCCGTGTTAAAGATGCATTGGCATGGTTTTAAAAAGAAGAAATAATAAAGCAGGGCACTAAGTAGTTAAAGTATATGGTGTGTAATATTCAGAGCTACTTTATTTGGCCTCAGTGCTGTATCAATGGCAAAAAAATTAACACCAAAAAAATGCATGCAAAGAACGTTTGCTTCTGAGAAGAGCTCCAAGCAGTACCCGCTTGCCACTCTAACATCTCTGAGTGTGTGATCTTGTCTCTATTAGTTGCTTGTTTTGGCCTGACTCCAAGGGATTCGTATTACAGGCTGTTTTGTCACTACAGTTGACAAAACTCACAGTTTTTCCTCTTTGGTTTTTCACTAGAGAGAATCGTATATGTTGTACTGCACAGAATAACTTCATCTCACTGTAGTTTCATGGCATGTTGTGTTGATGTGTGATGAAGGCACGTCCTGTCATGTTTGTGTCATTGTATGACAAGACACCTTCCCCATAAATTAACACATTTTAGATAAGTTGAAGCGTTAGGTCAAGTTAGTCCATTGCAAAGTTTCAGGAATCCAGGAGACACAAACTAGTTCAGAACAGTTAGAAAGCTTTTGACTAGATTTGTGGGTTGTGATATACTCCTCATAAAAATCAAGACTGTCCCATGAACTTCTTTGTAGACAATCTTTGCATCATATCTCAGCCTAAGACTGTAATTAAAAATGTTCCTGAATTGTCTAGCAAACACGGGTGATGAAGTACTTGTGATTTAGGCCTCCATTCCTCTTAAAATAAATTTGGCATATATCTGCATGTATATCTATCTCATTTCCAGTTTACTTGAATGGAAGGTGCCCACAAATGTCAGTACTTCTTACTCTCTAAATCACATTATGTGGCAGTGTGGTGTACCGTAGCGGGTGTCTGGATGTTTGAAAGAATGGCAGCATCTAGTGCACCATGGGAATCCCTGATCCATAAGTTGTTACATTTGTATTTGTGTAGCCACCTGCTGCATAAAGCATGGCACTTAAGGTATGGACAGAGAACGTTACCTGACAGGAAGAAAAGAGATATGACTGTTTTATAATAAACTAGAATTAATTGCCTATGTCCTCAATAAAATGTGCCAACATCTCTGAACTCGTATGTGAAGTGTTTGCAATTATAGACAAATGTCTACACGAAAGACATTTCAGAGGCCCTGAGAAGCCCAGTTCCTTAGCACCAGACATGAGAGCTATGTCTATATCTCAGGGGTCATCAAATTCGTCCCCTTATGTTAATGCTATCACCTACTGCCTTGAGGTAATTGCATATGTCATTACTTGATTACTGTAGAATTTTTATTATAATTCACTCATCTCTAAATTCCAGCTCAAATTAGACTGCATATGAGATAACCTTTGTATTTGTTAAATCTACAGAAAGAAATAGGGGCGTCACATTTTTATGTGTGATGATTTGTGTCAGCAGTCATCAGCTTTCTTGCTGTAGGCTGGAGAAAGGATAATATTGTTTCTCTCTTAAAAACTCATGCTTTTGAGTTAGATTTCACGCATATATGTACAGAAGGTTTTGGAGAATTCTTACCTTTTTAAAATGTTCAGTTGTTTTTGTAGATGACAGGAATGAGCTGAAAGTATAAAATTACCAATTCTTCGCCCCCACACCAAGTTTTCCTTCTTGCCAGTCATTTATCATTTCACAGCATATAAAACTCTGGGGCTTTTTTTTTTTTTAATCTGGCTTTGTTCTTACTACTATTGATTACATCAATAGCTACTTACACTTTCAATGCAATCTATGGACAAGAAGGCATATCCAGTCTATCTTGTTCATGTTTTATTGTAAAAGGATTAGCTATTAGGTGTTGTTTTCAGGCCAACAGAAAGTCCTTTCACCTTAACTCTTTTTATCTAGTAAATAATTTTCCTCAAGTCATTCAGCTAGTAGAGGTAAAATGTGAGCACTCTTCTACAAGCACATGTAATTGTTGAAGGTTAAAATTGCTGTTCACGTTTTGGCTTCCATTACGATTTAAACAATGAACATCACATTTATTCCTTCCCTAAACAAATGGTGTAATGAAGTAACCTGTTCTACATGACTTAAACAGAAGTAATGACAAGGGAGTTTAGTGTTTAGGAGCTGACAAGCTTGCTTTAGGATTGAATCACAGCCTCTGGGTTTATATGATAATGTTACTTCTTCTCTGCCTGATGCACTGATCTGCAGCTCAGAGGTGATGCTTGGAGTGACCTCATCCCTTGGGTGCCCCGTGACTTGTTCACATCTTCCTCTATCCAAGATGGAAGCCTTCCATTATCCACCTGGGAAACGAACACTGAGATAAAATCAGAAAGGGCCCGATCTTGCAAAGTGCTAAGCAGACTCCAAAGCCTTACATTCTCATAGCTCCCCAGTGATTAAGATGCTCAAGTTTGTTCATTCTGCATTAGGCATGACAGCAGTGGAGAATGTCAAGTGCTCATTTCTGGTTTACATTTTTCTGTCCACTAGTTGATCCCTCATTTTTGTTTGATTGCAGCTGCAAGGCTGACGCATTGTATCAGTAAAAAGTAAAATCTGTTATATAAAATCTCCTAAAGAAAATATCAATAAATTCCTTACGGGATTTTACCTGTTTCAAATTACTTTCATATGATTGATGTTATGTGCTGAGCTAAGAAGGAAATAAAGCAAGTTGACAGTACTTCTGGCCATTTTAAGATATCTTGCAATCTTTGGTAGTCTTCTCCTTGGGCTGATCATAAGACAACAGTGAAATAAGGACCCTGTAACCAGCAGTGCGAAGAAGTCAGGGTGTTCTATCGTGGTATAAGTGCTGTTATCTCACTGTTGGTAACAGGTTACTCCTGAAATAAACCACACTTTGTGTAGACTAATGATGTGCTCCCAGCATTTTGGTTTTAAGGGAGATAAATATTCTTGGGCCATTGCTTGCCTGTATTTTACAAAGGTTTTTTAGTTTAAATTTTTAAAGAAAGTGGTAGGGCAAAAAGTGTTTCCATATGCTACAGCCTAGAGTGGAAAAGTAAAGCTTGTTATTGGTGAATTGTTATAATTTGCTGTTTATACTAGAATATTCAACATGCTGTGAGATCTAATCAGAGATGACAGGAAGGCATGATTCCTTCACTGAAGAGCCCCCCAGATCAGTATAGGCACAGAGAAGAAGACAGGCCAGAGCAGATAAAGAGCGTGAAAAGGAAAGTCAACTCTGCTTGCTGCAATGTGGCACAATTGTTTCTTAAGGGTATTTCATAGGTAATGAAGCTAAACAGCTTAGTTTCATTATCCAAGCTGAGATAAATGCATGGGGAATACATTTCAATACATCATCCAAGTCTCCAGTCAAGTTCAACACAACACCACATTTGTAGGAGTTGGACTTTTAGACACAATTAAAACTTCAGTTCCCTAAGGTATGTGAAATCTAAATTTTTCTAAAGGATTTAGTGATTGCACAAATAAAGATGTTTCCCTGACTAATTAGTTTGGGATCACTCTGTGTCCCATCCCACATATGCTGTACAGGGCTTGGGCAGTCTCACTCTGCTCAGAGCTCTGACTGGAGAGGAAGAAGCAAATGGGAGAGTTGCTGTAGTTGCTGGGCTGGCAGCACTGGGCAGCTGGCTTCTGGATCTTGATCTTGGTAAAAGGGTGAAAACAAGAATATTTTCTGTCCTCTTGAATGGAGAAAGGACCTGTCCCTCTGAGAGTGTCCTGAATATGTGTCTTACGGAATTTTGACTTAAATAAGTATCTTATCCAGTGTAAACTAGATTGCTTTAAAATTTCTTTTAGCTACAATCATCCTAGAACAATTTTAAAAAACAGGTAAGAAGTCTAGGATGGCATGAAGATGGTAGAGCCCTTAGCTGGCCTCTGCCTGCCTCTTTCCAGCAGAGTTACTGTCAAGGGTATAGCCTGTAGTGTTTGTCTTGGTGATGTCTCTTTACATGTCTTATTCTCTTCAACCTCAATTACTCACTCCGAAGCATCATTTCTGTCTCCTCCTGTGCAGTGCATGTACTGAGGGAACAGGAAAGGTTCGGTAAATCAAAGTAGAAGTCACTGGGGAAACACTCACAGATATCCATGACAGCAAGATTCAGCTTCACTTGCTTGATAAATTATGTGATCCAGAAGGTAAAAATTTCTAGTTTGAGTTCTTTGATAACCCCATACTAATTGCTGCTCTTTGCTAAGCACTGTGCTGTTCTTCAAGCAGTGTGTAGAAAGCAGATGTGTCTAAGAGGTACAGGAGCCACAAGAAGGCTGGCTCATCTGCCTGGCTCATTTGCTTTGGTGCCCTCCTATGATCTCAAAAATCTGCTGCAACTCTGCACTCTGAGAAAAAGCCCTAATATGCAAAACAAACATGATGCTGGTGATGCAACATTAAGCAACTGATGATGTTAAGAAATGTACTAATACTCGTGTTTGAGGCCGTCTGGTCTGGTTAAACCCTCCTGAGCCTCTTTAATAGATGAATACTGTGTATTACACAATGAAGTGCTTTAGGATAAAAGTCTTCCTCTTATTGTTGCTACATTCACTGAAATTAATACTTTCTGATTTACATACCCCCTGCCTCTCTTGACTTCATATGTATGCATTTATGTGCTCCATGTATATAGATTCGAAAGATAATTTTTTATATCTTTTATCTTGGGAAAATTCTTTTCCCTGAAGATATCTCGTTTTCCCTAATGTGGGCTAGTGGCAGTGACTTAATGAATTTTCGCTTCTTTCCATAAGAACTTTCACCAGAAATACGTCAGTAATAAGATAGTGCTGAATATAAATGGAATATAAATGTTGCACAGTTGAAATGCCTGCTTTGATGGAAGGGGGCAGAATTACAAATGTCAGGTATTCCAAACTGTTTTGAGAGGACTGGATTCATTTGAAACAGAACTCCATTGCATAGAAACAGCCTGGGGGTAGATTGATCTTGTTTACTTACTGCTATGTTTCTTCTATAGTTGTTTGTGCAGTAATTTACCCGTGCAGGACTGTATGCATTGGGAAGGTTGGTTTGTTTTAAACCATTTGACTGATTTTCTTTAGAGTATCTGGTTTGTCAAAGAGAAGTAAGTGGGGGGGGGAGGGAAGGAAATGTTGCACTGTTCCTGAAGCTTTAAAAAGGGAACTTGGTGTTCTTTTAAGCCTCAAAATGTTTCAATTCCTTAGTCTTCCTGCAGCGTCCCAGTGCAAATTGTTGCATCACCTGAAAGAAATACTTGGTATTTTTCATTCCTAAATTGTGGAGGTATCCAAAGGACCCAGTGTAAGACGTAGCATCCATACTGCCATGCTGTGGTGCTATTTCTCTGTTGGGTTTGTTGTTTCCCACATTCTGCTGAAAGAATGTCAAAATGGTGCTGCCACACAGGTTCCAGCATCAGAGTGGTTCCCTCACCCACACACTCTGCTAGGGGCCTTGGGGTAAAAGGGAAGAGATTATGAGTTTCCCTGTGACACCATTATTCATAATGATTTATTCGTTCCATTACTGCGATTCTTAGAGGCCACATATAAAGATCAGGGCTCAATTGCACTTGCAGTCATGAGGCAGAAAAAAGGAGTGCCACCCTCAAGACACTTTTAAATAAAACATCTTTACTGGTTGCAAGTCAGACAGGTGTGTGAGGTGGAAACAGGAGAGAAGGTACAAGAAAGAACTGAGGAGCAAGTTTGCTGCATAGAAAAATGTGTACAGCAACTAAAGGAAAGTGTACTTTGCTCGAGAGTCAGGCACTGTAATAAATCTCACCAGCCTCTGAAGAAGAGTCAAGACTGAGGCAGAGTGGCTGGACCTGGTGCTTGCTGAGAGAATTAACAAGCCTGGAAATAAACCCTTGGGTAATAATGGCTCTAAAGAGTTGCATTTGCTTTGGAATTTACTTTTATAAAAGCATGAAATTTTATGTGTAAACAAGATCTATAACCACCTATACAGAAGTAAAGATTTTTAGTACCTCTGAGAATGAAGGACTGTGTTCTGTATGCTCCAGCAGGACAGAACTTGCATTAGAGCTGAAGGATGAGAGCTCAGTGAGTAATTCAATATTAGTTATTTCATAAGTTTTGTCTCTGGTGAACATAAAATATTATTTTCTTGAATCAATTTATTATATGACCTTTTTTTCCTTTTTTTCTTCCTTCTAATATGCTTCTACCAAACTTACTCTTAGCATTTCCTGGGTCACCCAGATGCCACGCCAGAGGATGTAGCTGGGATATGGGAGCATTCCCAGCCCAGGTCAGGGAGGGTCCAGCCCTCTATATTGTCTCAGGAGAGCTTGCCCTTGCAAGTACACCTTGCTCTGCCCTTCTCCTGTGTGAGGACCCACAGAGCTGAGTCCCTCCTCTTCAGCCGGCAGCATTGCAGCAGCCTACAGTCTCTGCAGCCGGCCACTGGGCTCCAGTTGCAGCAGGAGCTGGCAGCTACAGGGACAAAAAAGAAAGGGTGAATTAGGGAAGGGCAAAAGATTTTTTTTTTTTTTCTGAAGTCCTTCTTCTGTTTTTCTTCAGGGAACCCTGGAGTGTGAGTTATGTTCAAGAGTAGCACGGACAAAGCTGTTGCCTTCAGCAAGAACACGCTGAAAAGCAAACTTGCTGGAATTACACTTTGGGTTATTGCTCCCGTGAAGCAGCAGCCTTGTGAACCTGGTAATAAATCAGGGCCCAAAGCCCACAGCGATTATAAGGTGAAGTACAGGGGAAAAAAACTACAAAGGAAAAAGCCAAGACAATGAAGAAGGCATTGATTTGATTTTGATAGCTGCTAAACAAAATGGGCTGACAAAAACCATTAAAGCCCCTTTCAGACGCCTCTGTGGAAGGTCAGCTGCCAAACAAGAGAGGAAATGGTGGGGGTGCCTTATGTGTTTGCTGTAAGACTGATGACTTCTTATGCTAGATGGAGCCAGACTTGCTTGATAAGGGATGATCTGGCATATCAGAGAGAGAGCTGGACTCTTGCTTTCTGGTGAGGAATCCTGAAGGAGAGACAATAAAAGAGTGTTGCTTGCAGTGGGCTGGCAGCAGTGGGGAGGGCCTGAGCTGTGCAGCTCCCCCGGGAGGCTTGCTGGGATCACCTGAAGATGGGCTGTTCTTGTGCAAGGCACAGGAATCCTTCCCAGGGAGAGTAGTGCTTGTGGCAGGTTTACTTGTTAATCTTCCTCATTTTGGTTTTCCTTCACTCCTCCAACATCAAAATACTCCTTTTGGGATCTGTATACATTTACAGACTTGTTTAACACTGTAAACAAGCTCATTCCTTCTCAAAATAGTTTCCACCTTGTCCATGATTCAAGATGACATTTGTGTCACGCTTAATCTGTACAAATTTTTGCCAAATAAGTAAGATACTGTTTGGAAAGAGTGAGACCTTTCTGCACAAACTCAAGTTGTTTCAGTAAGGGAGAAAGAGCAGCTGAAAATCAAGCATTTTCTTATTGATAATGGCTAGTGAAGATGGCTAAAACAGGATGCTGTCTATAGCACTGGTTCTTTCTTCTATTTTAACATCTCTGTGGATGGCAACTTGAAAAACTCAACTAAATTCTGCCATAATCAACAGACACAAGTTTAATTACAATGCAATAAAGATAGCTTAGCTAGTTTTCAAGTGGTACTTAGCTGATTGGATAGAGGAAGCCTGAAAGAATATTTTTCCTATTCATTTTCTTCGCATTCTTTCACTTTATGTTTTCATATTATGTACCATAGAAAATTGTTTGCAGTCTGTCTTCTGTGAGTGACAGAGTATCTTAAACCACTGTGGATTCTGATAAGCAAGTCATTGGCTTGTTTACTCAAGTGTTCCCTTGTGGGCCAGAGACCCACATTTCACAGATCCAGCACCCCAATGGGAACTTTGTAAAACTCTCCTCTACTTTTAAATACCCAATTTACTTCTATTTAATGTGAAAAAAGATAATCTACAGAAAATTACTTGAAAAAAAATTTCTTTGACTGCAGATACCTGATAGAGAAATCTGAAAATTACTAATAGGGGCAACTTAAGCAAGATTGCTGAGTGTTTCTCTGGATATGTTACCAAATAATGTAATGAATTGCTTCTGTCTGACCAATGGACCCTTCCTTGGCAGCAAAGTTGACTTATAGGATTTCTTTGTGATCCCCATCCTCCCTTTGCTCCCTATTACACATTTCACCAGGCTTTTCCATCTTGCCTGTGCCCACATTAGTGTTTCGGGGTAGTGCTGTAACATTCCTGGCATGATCTGAGTTACAAAGCTGTAGAAAATATGAGGAGTTGATTTTTTTTTACCCATGTCACTTCCCCAATGCAGTTTGTAATAAAACATAAAAAATTATCAGTGTATCCATGCAAACAGTGATCTGTTTTCCCCATCCCCAGGAAAGGGAGACAACATACTCTTAGACTCTGAACGCCACTGGTGCCTACTCTAATCTCCCTCCTTTTGACAGTTATCTTTATCCCTAAACCAGCTACCTCTTGCTGGGTTATTCCCTTTTCAGTTTTCATTGCCTTCCTTAAGCATCTGATAAGGAAGCAGCTTCTGCAAGTGTACACAACTGGCGGCTTCCAGGACTTTTATTTCCAGCATTTGCATCAGGACAATGTTAATGAGGCATGAAATCATGCTGACCAGGAGCCGTTTTCTAAGCAAATTCTGTTTCAAAATAAGCAAGCATTTGCACCTGATGGAGCGGTGGAAGTTGCATGGCACGAGGAGGGCCTTGGAGAGCCATATGTTTGAAGGCTGGTGGTGACATTTCTGCTTTTCTTCCTTATATGGTTCATTACTACAGTTTGTTTGCTTTCTTAATTGCTCTCTCTGTTGCTGAGTCTCTGTGGACTGTAATGTATGTAAAACAATGTGCACAATTCAAGGAAAATCAAGTGTTTGACTGCCTTGTTGTAGATACCGATATGTGCAATACCATTAAAGGAATCCACTGTATGTTGAGCTAAATCCTAAGCCAGTAGTAACTTAAATCCTTTGTTCATACTATAATTTAATATTTCATAGAAGCAGATTTTCTCTATAACATTGTAGTGCCTAAGGCACTCGTACAAGAGTGCATGCACCATAGCTGTTCCAGCAGAAAGGAGCTTGCTTTGTCTGAGCAGGCAAAAAGTCTGGGGAAAAGGGAGTGTTTTAATTCTTATTACACAGAAGAGGCAGACTGCAAAATTAACAGACTTACCCGTAATCTTCCAGGGTCTTTATAAATGTGGTTGTGATTTAATCTCCTGATTGTGAATTTCATCACAAATTCTGAACTAATCGATAACATGTTTATTTGCCATCCTATAACTGCAGCAGTATTTTGTTTTTAAATACCCTGCAGTGCCATTAAAAACTAGGTTACTTAAAAATTGTAACTAACATGGGCACTTGAGGCATTTCTAAAGGAAATAGTGTGTGAGCTGTTCGATATAAGTACCAATAAAGAAAGTACTTGATTATCCAGTGATTCAAACCTGAAATCCTGCCTGAAGTACTTTGGAGAAAGCCTGACAGTGTCAGACCACCATGGCACATCCTCTTCACTACTCTGCAAGGCACTGTAAAGTGGATGCAAAATGAAACAAAAGATTAAAAAGGAAAAATAGACTGAGGCTACCTTAATCTGAGGCCAGGAGTGAGAACATGCCCCCGTGTCCTCTTATGCTCTGAAATGCAGGCACAGCGCAGAAGGGGAAATTCACAGTGGCAGATTGCAGCTTTGAAACTCCAAATTCAGCATTAAAGAAAATTGAAACGTGGCTGACTAGGCTGGTGGCCCACTGGAGTAATCACCTGCAGCCGTGTTTTCAAACAAAAGCTCAGATGGAAGCCACAGGCTGACCAGCAAAGGGACAGAAAGCTAATTTTCCACCTGCCTTTTGTTATAAATGGTGATAAACTGTTACTCCAGTCCTAGAGGCAGAACACTGCAAAGAAGTGAATTCTGTAGCTAGAAATTATGTGTTAAGATGCTTTGGGCAAAACAAAAATCATTGTTGTGCCCCTCTAGCTCCTCCTCTCCCCAGTCAGATTAAACCACTGGTACTGCATTAAGAGGCAAAGAACTGAAACTAACCAGCTAGGCAAAGATTTAGCCAACATAGGAAATGTCTATAGATAGTTTTCCGAATCCCAGCTGTTAAAAAAAATTACAAACTGAGCTGACATATGGATATCGCAGCATTGTTTCTGCTTTCTGCATAGGAATGGGGCTTTTAATTGGGTTTTCAGTACGTGTGCTTGCTGTTTGGATTGTGTTTGGATAAACCTGCTGGGAAGTTTGTTTTTAATGTATTGTTTTAGCAATGTTCTTATTTTCTAACATTCTGGTAAGATCGATATGTAATGGCTTTGAAAGCACTCAAGTAATTTTATTTACAACTGTGAACGAACATTTTGAGGAACTGTTCTTTTTTAGTTACCCTTTTCCCCATTTGGTTATCAATATGATGGAGATAAGAAGACAAATCTTGTTCATCTCCTATTGATTTTGGACTAAGTGAGCAATCAGCCCCTGTAACTCTACTCTTCCACATACTCAAATAACATCTGTAAAAGCAGAAATGTAGTAACAGATGTGAAGGCCAGATATGGATTGCAAGGAAAGCATTTAATAGAAAAAGGGGAAATGAAGTGAGTTTAGAGAGTAGTTTAGAAAGGTTAACTGAACTATTTGCACTCTTGAAAGTGATAGTAACTGAAAACATAATTTCTCTCTTAACCAGTTTGGGAATTCCTCTCTGTCGAAAACTTGACTGGGGTATATGAAGCAATTAGTGCAAATATGCTACAACATTAGGGAGCACGAGCATATTTTTTTTTTAATTTTGCAACCATAGAAGAAGCCAAATACCCTTATATATTACATTAATGAGATAGATTGCTACTTTTAATGGAGCCCCTGTGCTCTGCACTGCACTGTATGCAGATTTGCTAGTTAATAAGCCTGAACAGTGTTTCTGTTCATGGAAAATGAATCCGAAACATTTGTCAGATTTTCTGTTTGGCATGCCTGACTGGTGTCTGGAGTGGCACTTTGCTAATGTGCTATTACTCAGTGTCATTAACCCGCAGAAGTGATTGAAAGGTGAATTTGTATTTGCATCATGCTGCTCAGAACAGGCAGTGCTCTAGATTAATCTGGCATCCTGTGAAATGGTGCTGCACAGGATAAAACGAACCAAGCATCTCACAAAGTGCATATTCCTAACTCTTAGTGGCTTTTTTCACTAGAGGAGTGTCCTGTTGTCATTATGGTAAAATGCAGGCACGAAGCGCCTGTGGGAGCATTTGCTTGTTAGCTGTCTGTTCAACATCGTTAGAAATCCAAAGTTTTAATAATTCCTGTGAAAAGCTTCTGATTGCTTTACCCATCAGCATTAAAACCACATAAAATATTTTGGCAGCTGCATTATACATAAATAGCTTTGAAATATTGCATTAAAAAAGGGGATTGGTCTGGGAAATGCAGAGCTGATTATTTTTTCTTATTGATTAGGAAAGTGTATCTGTTTGCATGCAAGTAGATTACTTTTATCCTACAATATATTTCTTTCTCCACTGAAGAGAAGGATCTTTTCTTTTCTTTTCTTTTCTTTTCTTTTCTTTTCTTTTCTTTTCTTTTCTTTTCTTTTCTTTTTTCTTTCTGTAAGCGAAACCATCATTGTTAGTTTGTTTTGGATTAAATAACTGCTTTTTTTTACTTGTTTTTTGCATGCCTTGATGTTCTTACAAACAATATTCATTGCAAACAGTTTTTGATGAAGTATGCAAGTAAAGTCACAGTCTTTTCATTTGTTTGCATTTTGGAGCTGGAGTGGTGTTTGCTATGAACCTGTTCAGGCGTGCGAGGAGATCCAGTCCTATAAAACAGAATGGGTTCTTGCTTACTGAAAATATGGAAAGATGAGGGAAGAGAAGGCATCTGTGATTGTTTCTGTATCTCTCCTGATTTGACTTCTTTCTGTTTGATTTTGCATCAAAGTTTAAGGCTTGAAATAATTTGTTTTCTGATTTTTTTTTTGTTTTTTCTTTTAATTTTATTTTTTACGTAGTTCTAAAATACTGGCATATTTTTCTGTGTAAAAAGGCAAAAAAACTTTTAGCATTTTTGCACCATGCTTCACAAAAGACAGAGGTGTGACACACTGTGCTAATCAGATTTTGATGCACCACAGAGTTGGAAATGGTTTCAAAACCCCATTGAATGGGGGTTTTATTTCCTATTTTGACAGCTCAGGTCTCCCACTCAGCCTGCAGACAAAATGCCCACCGCTCCAGCAAGTTTCAGCTGTGTAACGGTGTGCTGAGAGCCCGCACCCAAACAGAACTGGGAAAGAAAATAGAGAAAGGTGTAAGTGAAAACTGTGACATTAATGACTCACTCTGACAATGAGCACAGAGCTGATCCTAAATGAGAGGTGTCAGGGTAATAAATGGCCACTGGAAGCCGTGGTGACAGGCGCGTGTCCCAGATTGGGATGTGAGGACTCCAAGCAGTGCAGTGCCATGCATGTGCTGGGACGCGGTTTGTCCCACATCCCTTCAGCAAGATGCATGCTCTTACTCATTTCTCTTGTAGTAAGGATTAGTGCTGTCTCCATTTGTGAAGCTTAGCCCTTTTCCAGGGACTTGAAAAATAATGGACTCGCTGTTCTTCTCAATTAGTCCTTTATTTTCTTTAATCAGATAGAGATCAGTTTTCTGTCATCATTCCTTAATAATCAAAATGCACTGATGAGCCTAATTGTTATAGTAATTTGACCTCAAACCCAGGAGCAGTCACCCCTGAATTTTATTGTTCGAAAAAAGATAAATGCAATGCAACCTTGAATGTCTTTCCAGTCGTTGATTAGCTATGCAGCCTAAGTACTGGGGTTCTTCTGTGTGTTATTTTTGCTGTTATTGTATGATAAAACAAAGAAAAGAAATCCCAAGGAGTTCATCTACATTGACACATTAGATTACAAGAGCTTCTCCAGGGCATTTGTTCATCATGTATAGATAAATTCAATCTCTCACTCCTTTGCCTGTAATGGAAAGATTGCTGCAATGTGGGAGTTAATTAGCAGAGCTGTTTATGAAAAGGAAGTGGGGAGGGGAGTTAGGCATGGGTAGATGGATCGATGGATGGGTTGATGGATGAATAGATAGATGGTGGAATGATTTTAATTTGTTAAAAAACCCAAGTGTGCAGGGGAATGTGAAATTTGGAGTTTTCCCGTATTTATAGAAACAAAGTACTATTTGCTGACAACCCTGGAAAAGCATTGTACAGTGTATATTTTTAATTTTTCTGTGTGCATGTGTGTTTTTGTTAGCCAAAAACACTGGACATTGTGTAATTCTGCTCACTAACGAGCAATTCTCTTCATGTAACCCAACGGAACAGGATGGGCAGTACAGAAAGATGAAGGAAAAATAGCTATGAAGTTTAAGTAATGGTTAAGCAGAATCTGAACTGGTGGTGTGGTCTGTTAGTTGAATTGCTATTTCAATGAAGAAAATATGTATTGTAACAGGTTTCATAAAGAGAAGGCAATGCTACTAATTTTGCCCTTTTTTAAGGCAAACCTGGGTCATATTTCAGCCCTATTTATTATTTTGTATATTACTCAATTTGGAAAAAGTTATAAATTTCAACAAATACATTTTCTGCATTTCACTCAAACGGATATAAGGCAGGGATCTTCTCCTATTTCTACTTTAATGACTAATTCTGATAGAAATCTGGACAGATTCAGACTTTTCTGATTCTGGAGGATCTCCATGCCTGGTTTGCATCCTTGTGAACCAGCACAGTACTTTGCTACTTGGATTTCCATTCCTCTGCTCTGATGTTTATTTTCGATTTATCTGCTTTTTAAATAAAGCCATTGTTATAAAAATAAATACAAAAATATTCAGTAGCTCCTGAAGTTAAGGAGTGATCTCATGCAATAATTTATTCCTATTTTAACTTCATTTACGTAAATGTATATTTTTAAGAGTTGGTTGCAGCCTTTTCATTAGACTACATACATATATATAGGTTTATCTTAATCTTGAATCAGAATCACTTTTCACTAGAAATATAAATGTTTAAAAAATACGCAGAAGTCTTAGGAGCGCTACAATTATTTGTATAACATTCCTTTGAGCTTTAAGAGGGAAAGTACTTCGAAACCTGCTGTGAGATGAAATTTCATAGTTGTCTTATTTTGTGTTGATCTGGAAGAGACTGCCCTACTGAATATTAAACCAACATGTCCCCCAGCCTCACAATTACTTCATTTTGTGATATAATGAAGAAAAGAGTATGGCTGTGCTCACGAGAAAGTTGAAGTACAGTTTAGGGAGGATGTTCAAGGGGAAAGAGGACATTTTTCCAGAATATGAACCTGCTTGTGCTGTTTGCTCCTCCATTGCCCTAACTGAGGTCTTGGACTTTTGTAGTTCTTCATGCCCTAGGCTGAGCCACACCTCATCCAGAAGCACCATCTCCCCCCCAAGCAGGTCTTCTTTTGAAACAAACATCTCCCTGTGGCTTGTCACCATTTCCCCTGTTCTTGCTGCTCACAGCCAAATCTTTCTTTAGGGAGGCTGTGAGATGTCCAGCTGCCCATGGCCTTGTCACAAAAATGTGCCTCCCATTTATCCCATGAAGTTTTCCATCTCCTAAAGCTTCCTGCAATATCACCACTTGGTCACAAACATACAGTATGGCTATACACTGACCATCATCAACAAATTGTGCTAAGTCCTCCATGTGCTTTCTATTTACAAATAGTAGCAGAGAAAGTGAGAGTCCTTCTGCTGGGATCTTGCCTCTGGTAGACTTTAGTCAGACTCACAGTGACCATTTATATATAGGCCATGTTTTCAAAAATTATCTGTTGATGTCCTTCTCACTAACAAAGGGAAGACCTTGAATCCATTTTCAAGGCAATAAACTGGTGAAACCCACTTAGGGCAAACATCTTGCTATCGCTTGGAAAACTAAAACCAAGGTGGGGACTCGTTTCTTTGTCCACATGAGAAACCACCCATTGCTCCTTCTTGAGTGCTTGGGGGGCTCTGTGATTGTTAGATTTTAAATTTTTAATTGTTTTGTTAGCTTAACCTGCAGTTGACCCATACAGATTTCATTCAGAGTGGTGCCTCTTAGTAGTAATGCATTTTCTGACACCCTGTAGAAATTACGCTGCCGGCGTCGCAGTCTGGCCTGTCAGCCCAGGCGGAGCTTCTGGCAGGCTCATCCCCTGCCAGGGGGGGCCTTGTACAAGGCTGCTCTTTTATTATTTAGCACCTTGTTTATGGCATCACACTTGAACCCTGGAACTTTTCAAGTCCACTTCCCAGGGCTTCAAGGGCATTAACCCCTGCAATGCCAATAATCTCCAAGAAGCCAAAAGTCTTTAGTTGCGTGTGTGCACCTGGCTGATGTGTACGAGGCATTTGCTTACTGCTTGAGAACTGTAAATTAATTTAGCCCCCATTTTCTGCTCCCTCAGAGCCCTCTGTAGGAGTCCCACTGGGGGCCAGACACATCCTTTTGAATGCTCTTAGATGTGGGCATAGCCCCCTGAAGACAAAGCTTCCTTTAGCCTTGTCTCTGTCAGGATTTCACTCTTGATGTCCTAATGCTATCATGTATTTTGATGCATTGCCTGCAGAAAGAGGTATTTATTCCCATTATTTCCAGCACGTGCCAACATTTGGTACCAGTTTCTTGACATGGAGCTTTTAAAAACATGTGAGTAAAATATACTTCTTGTAATGTAAAGAAGGAGAACCACACAGGCATTACCACACCGGTTGGTTTGGACATTCACTGGTCCATGCCTTCTTGTGATCCTTTGGGAAATCAATTTTAATTAAAGAACCCCAAAACATGACGAGTTACAATTAAAGACCTCAGCCTTTTGAAAAACTAAAAGGAAGGCAGAATCCAGGTTTTCTTTTAAAATGTGTGAGAAATTAGAATATTTTGCATCATGAAGAAGAAAAACCAAGATAGATTCATTAACATTTTATTTTGAACTTGAAGTTGCGGCTTGGGAAAACATCAGGCAAGAAAACAATGCCAAGAGAAACTTGTTGATGAACAAGCAGAGTTCTTGTGGTGGCACACCCTTCCCTGTGGCTGTCTTCAGGGGTGTGCCAGTGGGAAAGGCAAGCCAGTGCATGAGTAGTTGTGTCACTTGGGTTTCAGAAGGGTATCACAGTCATGAAGGCCCAAGGGCTCTCTTTGTAGGTTATTCCTGAAAGAAAAAGGTTTTAAAATGAAGCTGAGTGACTCAAAAACAAACATATGTGAAAATGCTTGAATAAATCGCCAATCCTGCAACTGTTTCCTTTGTATCTTTTGGCCCTATCTGTGCAGTGAAGAAGGATTTCTTTGTACTCAAATGAGCTGGATGCAGATGGCAGATACCTATAGTCTTGATGCAGCTGTACTTTGAGATCTTTGCATTTTGGTCATTCCTCACACAACAGCCTAAACTCCCTTCTAGGGCAGAGGTGCTTAAACTCTCTCCTAGGTGCTACCTGCCAAGTGCCTGCAGCAAAACACTCTTCCAAGCACATGGGGCTGATCCAGACTTGATCTCTGCAGCTGCTCAATCTTCCCTTCCCAGTGCTATGAGAAGCTAAAAATGTAAATGGTATGGCACTGGCATGAATTTTGGCCTAAACAGAGCTGTATGTCCCTAAGCTTTGAAACTGCGGACTGCATGTCAAAATAAAATGTGGCAAATGGTTATGCAAATGAGGAAGGGAAAATGTGTTATTTCTTAAGTGCGAGATCTTGCAAATGGATGTCTGCAGGCTGACAGAGCCCTGCCCTCATGCTGAGCTCTGAACAACTCTGCAAAAACAGGACAGGGCATCTTCCTTTACCAGCTTGCAAGATAAGGACTGGTATAACAAGGGGAGGAAAAAAATGTGGAGCCATAATTTGCCTTACAGAAAGTTAGTTTGGTTAAGTTTTTCTGTAGACAGATTATCATTGCTTCAGAACTAAGTACCCACAGGAAGACACGAAATGATTGCAGTTCCATTTTTAAGAGGATATTAGATGTGAATTTAATCTAACCTCTCTCTTCACATTAGACAGATCATGAATTATCACTGATGATTACTGGAATTCTGCATAAGCATTCCAAGTACAGATGGGATGATATGACAGTAAAATTGAGTAGGAAAAGACAACAGACAAGTGGGAACATGCCTATCCTGCCTTCATCAAGAAGGAAAACAAACCCAACACATTTTAAGCCTTTAAAAACAAGTTAGATGGTTGGAAAATCCTTCTGATGTTGATAATCTTCACATACTTTGCTGTTTATATGAACTCGTATATCCAGAATTTTTAACCTCATAACTGTATTCTTCATTAATTTGATAGCCAGTTTATTTCTCAGTTATGTAGTATTATTATAAAATTCATTAAGTAATCAATGGGGAATCAGCTGAGAAAATAAAAATTAATTAATTCCTCATCAGGCAGCTGTTCCCCCCCCATCCTGATAGAGCAATGAAGAGGGAGAGAGAATCAGGAGTTACCCTCCTCTGAGTAATTTCTTGTTGGTGGTTTAAAAGGTAGCATTTGTACTTTGGTGGCTAAAATCTCTTCTGATCAGATTTGCTGTGGCATTTCACAGGGTCAGCTGGCACAAAAGCTAGGCACTTGTGATTTATACGTGACTTGCACTGCAGTTTTGTTAATGCTGGAGACCCAGGTTAGGCCAAGTTTCAAATAAAGTGGGGTCTTGAAGGAGAGAAAGGCTTTTGAGATGGATCATTAGATCCTTATATTGCCTTTCTTGTTTGTGTGTTTTACACTGCAAAAAAGGGGTTATTTTCCACTTTTCAAAATGGGAAAATAAGGCTGGAGAGTCGGTTTCAGTGCTCTAACATTAGATGGAGAGATACGTGTCTTCAGTTCTATCTCGCTCATGGTTTGCCATGAAAAGCAAACCACTCCTAATCAACTAGAATTTTACAGTGTTTATTCTTTGCATAGAACACTTAAATTTTAATTTTTTATCTCACAGGACTATTTTGGGAATATAATTATTAATATTTATTAATTTAATTTTCTTTCATTAAAACTAACAGCCAATGTTTTAATTTTTAATACTACTTCTGGTGTACCTAGTACTCGAGGGAACATAAGGGTGCTCCTGGGAATCTTGTTAAATTTATAGCTGATCTATCCACTATGACTCACCAGTCTTCAGAGAAATTAGAGGTCCATTTTGGTACTCCTTTGTCTGGGTTTTTTTGTCTGCAGGAGGAAGAAAAGGAGGGAGGTATTTAAACACTTAACAGCTCAGTAACATCTAAGACTGTAAGTGAAAAGCTCATTTCTAAGTGATGGTCAGGCAGTGGTGAATGTGCTGCTCCTGTGTGCTGAAGGGAAGAAAGGGATAGAGTATAGTCAGGTCTGTTGAGTTGCTGCTAAGTCACTGCAGAAAAAACAACATATGGATGAAAAGCATCAGCAGGTGTTTTTTGCTTCAGACTACCTTTTTGAAGATGAGCCCACTAAAAACAAAACAACAAAACCGTCAAAATATCCGATTTTATATTGAAAACAAGTCCTCTTCAGGCACCCAAGTTCATTAAGCACTTATTTGTCTGAACTGCTTTTGCTGAGGTTTCTTGTGACTTGCTGACACTTCCAGTGTCAGTTCCCCAGTGTTCCAAGTTCCCCAGAGTTCCTAATGATCAGAGAAGTTTGTGCCATTGGGAATAATGTGGGAAGCAGAGATCAGATGTAGCCATGACTCCATCCTCCTGCAGCTGGGCACTGTGGCTTGAGGCATCTCACAATGGCCAAGCCGCAAGGATGGGTGCTTAAAAAGGGCCATGCCTTTGGAGCAGAGCTTTCCCAGCTGTCCATCCCTTTCAAACCATGAGTCTTACACATTGGTGAAGGTAGGATGGCATTTTTCTGTGGAGTATTTCCTGGCTGAAGGCAAGGAGGCACTTCAACCCATGCAGTCGATGAGAGAAGGTATATGGCCAGTGAATCTTTGGCATGTCTATACCAGTTTGGATGGGAGGAGTTAATTTTCCTCCCAGTAGCTAGTTACCGATGGGAAGTGGTGAATTATTTTGTTGTTCTGATTTGCTTGCACGTGTGGCTTTCACTTTACCTCTTATCCTGCATTTATCTCAGCTCAGGAGTTTTCTCACTTTTACCCTTCCAGTTCTCTCCCCCACCCCACCAGGGAAGGCTGACTGAGCATCTGTTTGAAGGTTTATTGCTGGCTGGGGTTAAACCACAACACTGTGAAAATCATGTTGCTGGGCTTGGTTTTCTCTATTGATTGTGTCTTCACAATGTGTCAAAGGTGTCAGGAACCTGAGAGGCTCCTTTTAGGGTTTTTTTTCTTAACTTCCAGTTTTTAAGAAAAAAATAAGGTGGTGTTTTTTGTTTGGGGTTTTTTTCTGCCTATATAAAAAGAATTAACATTAAAAAAAGGGGATCAAGTTTCACAGGAGAATGACTTCTATGTGAAAATGTCTAGGGAAATCTGAGGGTTTAGAACTTGTCTCTCTTAAAGGGAATATGACTCTACAGTGTGTGCATATATATGGGTGTGTGTGTATATATATATGATGATCAGTTTCTAAATACATTACCATATACGCTCTAGTTGTATGAATGAACATGTGTGGATACAACTCATATGTTTGTTGACAGCTTTCTGCAGCGTGTCTGCTGGCATTCAGCAAAGGTGAACAGAAATAGACACTGAGTTGTTTTTTCACCTTGGAGTTTCTTGCATGAATAAGGGCTCTGGTCCTGCACTGGTCAGGGACAGCTTGCAGGGTGAGGTGCAGGGCACAGTGACCTGAATGGTGACATGTGATGTGTTATCTGAATGAATGGTGACCTTCATCCAGGCTTCAGGATCAGGCCCATATGCCAACTGTTCCTACAATGTTCACCATGGAGTGTTTGCATGTTTTCAGATGTTCCCATAGATGGTCTGCAGGTGCTCTTCTATTCTAGCTTCTGCTCTTTGTATTGTTGTATTGCACTGTCCCTGCACCTCAGGAAATGTCCAGAACCTCTCATCTCCAGTGCTTCTCAGGATCAGTACCATACCAGAGATGTGGCCTTGCCAGTCTCAGGCCTACAGCAAGACTGCAGAGGATGGGGAGCTTCCTCTTAGGCAGTGGGTTTATGCACTGGGTACAGAGCATTTTGTGTGCTCACTCCCTGTGCTGCTGTGGATTTTGCTGGGGAAGAGAGAATCCAGTGTTGCTGGTGAACTCTTTGTATTTCATGTTACCTTAAGCCTTAGACAGATAGCAAGGTCAAGTTCTGTACAAAGCTATATTTAAATTACAGGCTGTGGAAATGTGAATTCTGACCTTTTCGTAAGCTTTTTTGCTATATGCTTTTATTGTTTTTATTCTTCATTCACCAGTGTTCAAAAGAAAAAAAAAATCCATCAGAAGGTTTGTGACTGACATTTCCGAGTGAAACAGAGAGTGCAAAATTTCAGTTTGACCCTGGCACTGCAGCTGCTGAAATATTAATGGCATTAAATGCAGGTGAATCGGAAATGTGTACGCAGGCCAAAGATTCCTCCAGGCGGTTTTCCTGGAGCTCTCCAGCTGCCTGAGTTGCTGCTGCCTGTGGGGCGTCTCCTCTGCTCACCCGAATGAGGAATGACAGGGGTGATGAGGACGGCACTTATGGCAGCAGCCTTTCCTCGGTAGGGAAAGCTGTCCGGCTGCTCAGATTTAACAGGCAGCACGGGCTGATCAGCCACTGTTGCAAAACATATCAGCCAGCTGGGGAAACAACATACATTCTTGCACAGCGCCTGCTGCCACTGCCCAGGCTGGCCACAGAGGCCTGGAGAAATGGGTGACTTTGTTGAGGCCAATCAGGACCTCAGGCTGGGCTGAATTATCTCCAAGCTTCACCTGCAATGTTCCTACATTCATTTTGTACATGTGTGTTGTAGTGTGGGCCATCCCAGCACACTCTGCAGCAGCGAGGTAAGGGATTGCCCCTCTTCCTGGGAATTGCTTGCTCTGTTAAAGGATACCAGCTTGAAGTCTGGAAAATGAAATAGTTGATGAATATAAAAAAAACAAACACTCTAAGCTGTCTGTCCCAAACAGCTTAGAGGGTGGCAGTGCTACATAGTTGTCAGGCACTAAGCTCCTGTAAGATTTTGGTGATGTTAGGAGGTGAAATATTTGGAAGCGGGCACTCTCGCGGCTGCCAGAACCATTTGAATTGTTAATTTCCGTCAATGTCATGCCAGCTTTTTCACAGAACTGGTTAATGAGGTAAAGCAGCTATTTCGATACTGTCACATTTAGGTTAGTGGAAAATCTGCTGTGACAGAAATGGACTTTTTAAAAAGCCAATAAAATGAAATGTGTAATGACTCCCCACTCTCCTTTATATTCAAACAAAATAGAATGCCAAGGAGGGGATTTAAACGTTTGCATATGTGCCCAAAGCCTAAGTTTCATTCCTTTCCCCTTCTAGGACCAGAATAAACCCCATGAGTTTGTTTTCAAAGTTAGTTCTCCATCTAGTTCGTTGCCTCATTTTTCTTTAGCTTTGTTTCTGCTGTTTTACCCCATCATTCTTTCCTCCCCCAACTGCCACCACACACCATCCTTGCTCGCTTTCTTGCAAAGCTGCCAAGAAACTGTGCGCAAATTTAATATATGAATAACTGCTCGGTCTCTCAGTGACCTTGAAAAAATTGCTTTAGATCATTAAAAATTCATAGAAATGAAATTTTTGTGAGGAGACTGGCACATGGAAAATTAGTACTTGTTGAAATGCAGCTGGAATAATCCAACCTTGTGAACTTTCAAAATTGTAATTCTTATGAGAGCTAATTGTGGCCAGCTTACAACTTGGATCAAGTGTTGCTGTTTGACTTCCTAAAATAGTATCATGCTGTGCATGATATACCTGTTAGCATGTGCAATACAAGTGCAGGTAAAGTCGATGCACAGCTTAGCAGACACAAAAACGTTTAAATATTGTTAAGTGCTGATATGTTGATAAGCATGTAAAAGGATACAATGTCTGAGTGGGATAGTTTGGAAGCAAGTATATATATATATATATAAATAAAGTAAATAAAAATAATTCTTTGCTGCTGTGTAGAGCTCTGGGTTGGGTTGCATATCCACTAAGTGACTAATGTGGTGCCGTGATATTCAAGTCCATGTATATGCGACTTCTTGAACTCTCAGAATTTAGCAGTCCACATTTTTTCCCCTTATGTTGGTCATCTAAACTGGAAAGCTTGGTTTTGCATCTGAGGGAGTGGGGAATCAAATAACATGTTTGTATGCTAGCTGTGTTCCAGGTGTCCTTGTTTTCCTGTTATACATGAACAGTGCTTTGCTGGGGAAAAACCATAATTAAATAGTAACTACTGAAGTACAGCATGTAGTAGCAAAGTGCACTTTGCCTTCTTCATCTGTGTGGCAGGATGGAAGCTTTAACAGATGTCACAGTTCCGGGAAACAAAATGCAATGCTCATGGTGCCTGAGCAGGAGAGATGCTGTCCCCACAACCTGAGCAGACCAGGTTGTTCAGCCTTGATGGAGGTAACCACTCAGAGTTTCCCAGTACTGACCAATATCCTTACAGTCTGGCTTGCAATTTTTGCAGTTTATTCCTTGAAGGCTGCTTGTTAAAACTGGAGAGCCCTGCAGTGTTTTGGGTGTGATCCCAATTTTGTTAATACCAACTGGACGCTTTCCATCTGCTTGTTGGAATTGAAATTTGGGTTCGTTCCATCCATGGGAAATAAACTGATACCTTTTATGCTTGTGATCCATGGAGGCTCTTTTACACTGTCATTACTTAAAAATCACCAACATTTTGGGTGATTTCCCATGGAGTTCAGTGTGTGTCACCAGAAGTGCAATGTCCCAGGTTCTGAAGCAGAGCTGGGAGCATACAAAGGCTTCAGCTGGCAGCAGGGATATTTTGTTGTAAGTGTCTTTTGTTTGCCTGGCTCTGAGACGTGCCTATGAGCTCAGTGGACGTGCTGAATACCAGTTGTAGCTCTGTCATCAGCCATGCCACGGTCCATATTGTTGTCACAATGTAATTAAAAAATCATTGCTCTCAGTACCGTTTGGCACTGCGGCTGAGCCGCAGCAGTGAACAGCTCAGACAGGATGTGTCTGAATGAAAAGAAGTTTGACTGCCCAGGGTATTTGCAGACAAAGTCTGTGAGGGTAGCAATACATGCATAACTTTGGGCATCAAGCTCTCTCCTTTTTGATTTTCCTTTGTTCCTGGGCAACTGTTTTCCTGCCTTTGTTATAGGGTACCTTGTTTCGTCAAACACATCCTGTTGTCTTCCCTAGCACCTTGCTGCTAGATGCCATTAGCATATATCTGGGCCACCCCTTGTGCAGACTTGTCCCCAGGTGAAAGCACTTGTGGTCTGGGATGGAAAGAGGCTGCAATTTACTGAGTCCATTATCACCTCTGGACGTGTAGAATGATAATGGAAGTGACAGAGGTGCAGCTGAAAATTGGTTCTTAATATTTTATGCGTTAAAGCTGAGGATTGGAAATCTCACACTGGTCTTCAGGGAAAATGAAGTGTGTATGTCTCCCTTTCCCATCTCCCCTTGCCCTCCCATCACATTTAACCATTGGGCAAATCAGCTCTCTTTTTACACTTCCTCATGATGGAAACACTGCTTCAGCAGCGATATTTTTAAAGACAATGGCATAAAATAGTCTGGAGAAAGATGAGCAGTCCTGGGTAGTAGTATGGCCCCATCAGGACCACTGCTGCAATGAAACTTTGTAGGACGTACCTGCAAGGCTATTTGTTCCTTCCTGTCTGCACTTTAGGGATGAAATAAAATGACTGCCATGAAGCAGCATCTTCAAATTGCTTTCCTTCACATCTTGTGAAGTCTGTAACCTGGGCAGTTTCTTCCCCCTGCTCTAATGCTTGCAAATTATGCTCTTTTATCAAGGCAGCTTCCTTCCCCCGCCTCTGCACATACACACCAAACTATTATTCAAGATTACTGTTCATCTATTCATGTATAATGTGTCTTGGATACATAATTTTAAATAGTTTCTTCTTCTAAATGACTTATGCAAATGACAAATTAACCTCCTGGCCTTTCACCAAACTCTCTCCTGACTTTCTGCATCTTCTTGGTACTGATTACAAGCAATATTAGATGGAATTGGTTCTTGCAGCTTGGCTTTATTAATTTCTCGTGTTCTTACATCAGTTAAAACACTTAGGACTGGGTGCTGCTGTGATTCTCATTGACCCAGAAATTTCTTGAGTGCTTTGAAGGACTCCTTTCTTTCTCCTTAGCCTCTTCTGTGCAAATGCTAAGGCTGGTAGTAAGAGTGCACAGCTGAAAGGTATTTCCACACGTACAAAAGGGACTCTGGCATTCCTTGTGCACTCCGCATGTTTGAATGAGATAATTAGCAAGGTGTTGCATCTCTTCCCTCACAGGTGAGTCTTGCAGCAAGCAGACTCAAGGACTCTGCATTGTAAGGCACTGGTGCAGTTTTAATGCCTCCAGTTGGCCTGAATTGTATCAGTCCCTAAGTGTAGTCACAGTCAACTTCATATCATGGCTGCCTTACTCTATACTGTGTGCATTGTTTCTGCTGTCCTACTCACAACCAGAGATGTTGAAATATTAATGCAAACCACCTTTTTGTCGCTGTTGTTACTGTAATGGACTGTGAGTTTTGTAGGTAACAGATTAACCTTGGACTGAGGGCACCTAAGTGCTAGCCATGGATCTTCAGACGACTTCTGTTGGTGCAGATGTGCAATTTATCCATGGCTTGGTTCTTCATTTTTTAATGAAAAGAAAACACACTTTCTCAGTAGTGTAGCTGTGACATAACTGTTAGTAATTTGGAGACTGCTCAACTGTGATGCCATTATGAAAATGGAAATGCTTAGGAAAATTCAGTATTACTCACCACTTTACAAATTGGTAAAATAAAGCCTTGAAAGAACTTGGTTGTAAACAAGGCTGAGGCATCCTAGCTAATTATGTCTACAGTGTGCTGAACTAATTTAACACAATGGAAAAGTGCCACCCACCCCCACACTGGTCCTGTTCCTCTTCCCCATAGAGGTGCGCTGGGATGCAGGGAACACCATTAGCAGTGGCTGGTTGAAACTGGGAGGCAGGAGATAGATGTGCCACCTCAAGGACTGGGGAAATTTCCAGGATGATAAACAACTTTCGTTCAGCAGTTCCCATTTGACTGTTGTCAAAGTTATTAAATTCTTTTTTAATTCAAAATTGGTAGTGTTGAAATCAGCAGCCTTGCATGCCATATGGATAAAAATAAAATTTGAAGTCCAGCCTTTTCACACTATTTGTATTCCAACTTTTTGCTTGCTTGGTTTTAGATAAAGAACAAGGCAATCACCCTATTAAGATTTAATTGACTTATCACACAGAAGAAATCCTAACTAAGAACAAGGAGCAAACGTTTCCTCTAATGCCATAACATTTTATCTGAAAGAGAAGAAAACTGCACGTATTCAGATTTTGTTATTTAATCACCATGTTTGCTCCCAGTTTCTGTTTCAAGCCAAGCCTACTGCAAATAGGCCATGGGGAAGGAGGTTTTTTAAAAACTTTGTTTTTAAGCTTACATATGTTTTTCAGCCCTAATGTTTTTGGTTTTTTAAAATGTAGAAAGTAATTTCTTGACTACCATGATAAATATTTTTCAGTTTGGAGTAAAGAAAAAAATCTAATTATAAAGTATGCTCACGAACAATTGTAAAAAGTTAAGTTTGGATGCGATCTAGTGCACATGGATTCAATCAGCTTAAGGTACAAATGTTTGGAATAGTGAGCAGCCTGATTTTTTGGGGACACTGCTAGGTTGCTCATATGTGAAGAGCTTGGCACACAGGCACATTCAATTCTGGCATCCCATTCAGTACTGGCTCCTGTCTGGAAGCTGTTGCCCAATGCTCTATGAGCAGGCAGGCTGTTATGGTGCGGCCATGTCTCTCTCTTGCTTCACAAAGGTGGAAATGGGTTAGACTGAGCTCTTTGCATTTCAAGATGTTCTGCTGGCTGGTGTTGTTCTTGATGAATATCTGCCTGTACCATGGCTTTCCTTGTCACCCACATGCAGTGACCAAGGCAGGAAGAACAGAAGCAGTTGGTTTAAGGGCAACCAGGACGCTGCAGGAGGAGGAAATAAACTCCAGATCTTTGATTCAATAAAACTCTGCCTCCTTTTGCAGACCACAGGAGACATCTTATTTCAATTCCATTATTTATTACTCACATGAAGTATAAATAGGACTATTAATGCTTGGTTATCTGATTTCCCCCTTTTTTCAGTTGCTTTCAGAGCAACGAATGAAAAGACCTTATTTTGGTTAGGTCTTTATTACAGCTGCACAAAGTGTGGAAGGAGAAACGTGGTCAACCACAAGTTAGAAGGTTCTGATTGATCATAAAGTCATTTAATTTATTTTTTTTCCTTTTTAATTTTGTTATTTGATGTTAGATTAATTGCCTAACATTTGAGAGACAGAAGTAAAACAAAAGCACTGATCAAGGTGATGAGTGGCTCTGTGCACTGAGAGACCCAGCGTCAAAATCCCACAGTTACTAAGGAATGACCTCAGGGGACCCATGGGTTCCCAAAGTACCTACAGCTTATGAATTTGAACACTAATGGCATGTTGTTTCCTACCTGCTACATGTTATTCTTTAATTTCTATTGTTCATTTTTTATAAAAGTGTCTCAGTCAGGGAATTAGCAAGGAAAAACCCAATCCTGTGTGATTTAAATAACTCATTCTTCCAAGTTACAAATTCAAGGTCAAGATACAGACTGTTTTCATTTGATAAAGGGAAGAAAGCAGTGTTACATGTGAAATCCATTTGCATAAAAAATTATTTTGACAATGTTTTGATGTGATTTGGCACAAACTAGTCATATTTTTTTAAAGCTAATACTCCTTAATAAATATTAGTCTGTTTTTATAATTTGAAGGAAGATATACCATTGCCTGGTGGACATCAACTAGCACTCCTTTTCTCCTCACAGTCCACTGAGGGAAGAGATCCTTAGGATTTACAAGTGCAGAAGGAGCTGAAAAAGTAAAATACTGAATATAAATACTTTGTGTAAAGAGACCTATTGATTTAAGGAGGAAATGAGAGAGAGATGTAATTCCATGGTAGCAGTTGGCTCTTCATACGCTTCTAGAGCAGATGGTCTAATGGTCTAAGCATCTGGTTTGAAATATCTGCCTTCCCTAGGGCCATCAACTCAAATTTAGACAAGCTGCATTTATACCTTTATTTTCAAGACAGATCAATTGGGTCGACTCTCTGGTAGGTTACAGGAGGGCTTTTCTCGGGTAATATCACTGATACTGGCTTGAAGGGTTTCATGCCATTCATAGGGTTGATTTTTCAGGCTCGACCTTAAAACCAGAAGTTCAGTTAGCTATACGTCATTCTTTAAGAGGATCATTGTGCCACAGAGGAATTTGTCCTAGTGTCATTTTTCAGAATTTCCCTTGTGTCCGTACTGCTGTGCAACATTTCTGAGATGTATGATGCATCATTCTTGTGTCTCTTCTGTGTTTTGAGTATTTAAGCAAAAATCTTGGAATTTGCATCTGAATTGGGGCAGGAAGCTTTTGGGTAAGAGCAGGTAACTGTGTTTAGAGTGAATAAAAACTTCACTCTTATACAGCGAGTAACACAAGAGTGTGGCATCCTCGGTGCTCGTTGCATGGGATTTTACAAGATAAGGTCTGTTTAGTGCTTTGAGTCACACTTAGGTCTTCCTTTGCTGTCTGCTATTTGTCACACAGAGCATTCCCTCAGAAACTATCTAATCAAACAAGGCAGCATATTTTCTTGTAATAAGGAGGCAAATCTGAAACAACTGTAGAAGAATAGGAGGGCAATGGAAGGTCACATTCATTTTGTGATCATTGTGTGAAATTGTTTATGCTATCATTTATTCCTCATTGCTGAAATTGTCTAACAGAATGTCTGCAGATTCTGTATTATGTTGCGCTACAGCTGGTGACCTATATGCTGTCATCTGCATGGGTTTTGTATTCTAAGAATTTGAGTATGAATTAGGTTTTTTTCTCTATTATTTATTGATAGCATGTTTTTAGAAAAGCAAGGGGAAAAAAAAAGAACAGGGAGATTTAGAAGTCGAATGATGAGAACAGAATTTAGCCTGCTGTATAGTAATTGAGTGGCAAAACCAATTCCCCCTGTTGAAAAGAGATTAATCAAAAGATTAACCAAACCCACTTGCTAACGGCGGTTCTTAGGACAGTCCAGAATATGTAGTAGGCAAACTTAATCTTTCCAAATTGCTAAGAAACTCAGGGACTTCGAGATTTAAGCCAGAGTGCTGCAGTTAGTAAACCCTTACCAATCAGTGTGTCAGGTTTGTAATTATTTTTTGTTTTGGTTTGGTTTTTTTGCTTTGGAAATATAAATATTGGACTGTGGCATCTTGTGTGCCTCAGTTCCTGTGCAGGTCTGTCCCTGCCAGTGCTCTGGAAACTGCTCCATGTTGTATCAGCTCTTTGCTCAAAAGGAAATTATGTGGCCACTGTTGATTCAAGGAGAAATCCTTTACCCTCTGTCCCATTGGCACCTTTGCTCATCTCCAGAAGGGATCCCAGAGCAGCTGATGTAAGCCCTAGGCTGATGGCTTTTAGCAACTTCAGGGTCTGGCTACATAAGCAAAGGGATGCTTCATTAGTCAGCTGTATTGATTTTGTTTTGGCTTTGTACAATCGCAGTCCTACTGCAAAAAAAGGTCTTACTCCTCAGTATTGGATGTCACAGGGCTTTGATGGTGCATTCTGTATCTCTAGGGATGATAATGAAGAGCGTGCCTTATTAAGGGGTGTCTGTGTGGGTTAACTTAATAGGTGACCTGAGCCGTTACATAGGAATATTTACTATAAATAATTTCTACTGTGATTAGAATTTAAAATAATCTCCTTCTCAGATCTGGTTCCCAGTGGGTTCATTGTGATCAAGGAAAAATTAAGAAAGAAATGAAAATTAAACAATATTGAAAAGATAAACGGAAATCCTGCACAATTCATTTAGTAAACACTTTTCTTTTTTGCCTTAAATTCCTTTCACAAGACAAGGGAGAAAGCTGCAGCAGGAGGACAAAAGACTTCTGGAAATTTTACTGCAATGCTCTGTTTTCTGCAGGCTCTTTCTTCTGCCAAAGCACAAAAAAATCCCAGCAAACTGGGAATGAGACAGCAGCTTTGCCTTTTTTTGTTCAGATTTTTCCTCTTTGTCTTCATGACTGACGGACTTGCTGCTTCACTTCCAAACTGTCTCCTTCCCTCCACAAACTGTTTTCAAATTCCATGGAGCTCCTGCAAGGGAGCAACCTGTCAGAAGTGCCCATCAGCTTTTGACACATCAATGTACTTGGGGACCTGGAGGAGAAGTTAATCTCTCCTGTTCTTGCCCCACTTTTCTTTGTCTCAAATTTTCTCAGTCCAAATTTTAGAGGAAATTGTGGGTTTTTTAAGCGAGCAGACACCTTAATGGAGAGAGTGCTCTGCTCAGCATTGGCTGGAGACCACAGCAGTCCTGAGGGGCCAAATAGAGTCTTGGGAGCCTGTCCTGATTGAGAGCAAGTGAGGCTAAGGGATACTGTGACACATGAGACTATAAATAAGATTTCCTTTGCTATGAGAACCAGTAAATTTCTTGTGCATCTGGTGCTGTGGTTCAGAAAGGTGTGGTTCTCTGTAGAGCTGTGAAATGCAATGTAACTTTTTTTCCTCGCTTTATGAAGTTCTCTGGAGGGTTAAACAAGCTGGCAGGTATTCTGAGTTTACAGTTCCCTTCTCTCTCGCTGAGTTTTTTTGCTCCAGACTATCAAATTTCTCTGAGCACATAGAAAATTAGTGTAAAAGGATGAGACAACTAAAACCAGGTAGCAGAACAGTAGGATCCTGTTGACATTCTGAAGAATTTGATGATAACTCAGTATTTTGCTGTTGCTCACTATTTTTGCCATTTCAGAGACCTTTAAAATGTACTTCTTTCCTGCAAAATGGATTTGTTCTTGTTGATTAGCTCCTTTTCTTTTCAGGTGATAACCAAATGTAAAATACTTAAGCAAAGCTCTGATGGGTGATTACAACTACTACTGTTGATTCTTCATCAGATATTCTGTGGCTTGTTATCATACAGTCTGTGTGGGGTTAAATGAGTTCCTATGTTATGTATTTTTGCTACATAAAATGATCAACCCTTTTTTCAGTGCTGGTCCCTTCAGGATTTTGAGAGAGGCAAAAAAAAGGAAAACCAAACCAGTATCTGTTCAGTAGTTAAAGACTAAACTGCAGCAGGCATGGTCCCATTGCTCTGCCAGGCAGGGCACTGGAATGCTGCTGGAGTTCCGGGGTTGGTACTGTTGTAATTTCTGTGTGGTTTTCTTTTGACGTACTGCAGTTTTGAGCTCCTGATGTCCCCTGAGGCTTTGTGTGGATTGAGAGAGCCTTAGTTAAGCTTAATTTGATGCAGCACTCTTGGATCCAAGACAAAGCAAAGTTTTTGTATTTCCTAAAAAGCACATTATCCTCAGAGCATTTAATATGTACCCTCTATCTCTGCTAGTAAAAGAGGCATTGCTGCTCTGCCCTCCATATTGTAGTAGCAGGGGTTTATTCCCTTCTGCCTTCCATGAACATCTGCTTTAACCATAATTATTTACCTGTATTTACCTGCAGACCACAACAAGGAATCATGTATAAATAAGGTAATAAAAAGGAGGCAGGTGGATATTTTGCTCTGAGTCTGATGCACATCTGGAGGCATTTTTGTCCCTTTTGTGCCTGTTCAAAAAGGTGTCCCAGAAAGCAAGGGAAAAAAATGCATGTGAGTGAATATATAATAACGCTTCGCAAATAAGAAGTGGGAGAAGAGCAAGAAAAACATTACCCACCAATACTGGGATACAGATAGAAAGTCTTGGAGCTGAGCTGGCAGTATACAGAAAACCTAATCCCCTGGATATTCTCCCAGGCCTAATCTGATGACTTCTTTTCACTGCTGAGTGTTGTAGCATTTATTCTCACACTTGGCCACAACTCATGCAGCAGATACAAGTATAGGATGGCATAATATTCCTGTGGTTCCTGCACTCTCCCTTGCTGCATCTCTGTGCAATACCCAGAACGAGGGTATTATCTGAACGAATGACTGTCTTATCTGAGTAATGCAAGATACCAGTACGAAAAATTGAAAACCATTCTGGGGTCTTTTTATGTAATCTGCGTGAGAGTATCTAGGTAGTGTGTGTTTGCTATGCTTGCTACACCCTCATACTTTCTGTGCTGCATTTCTGTAACTTCACATATCCAAGATACTCCTTTTTAAAAAAACTAGAGGGAAAAGTCACACTGGAGTAGCAAGATAAATCTGATTTACATGCAGTGCTAACAAAAATGTTGAAGACGTTCTCTGGGAAGAAGAGGGCAAATACATTAAATACATTTGCCATAAAGCAGAGCTCCTTTATTGTTTTGTTGTTTTTTTTTTTTTGTAATTTGGTTTGTTTTGGTTTCAGGGAGTGAAAAAGATCTGCACACATTATTAATAGTCAGGAGCAGAAGTGAGCTGGATTTTACCCACAGCCTTGCTGTTATCTCTAATGCACAAATAAACTACAGCTAAATTGAAGAATTAGTCACATTAAATTTTTGGTGCCTGATAAGGAAAATGCCAGTCTAGTTTTATTTATTTTGAGCCTGGAAAACAATTTAGCTGAGTTCCTCTGGATATGGAGTTTGCTTCTGTTTCGGTGTCCTACAGCGTTACATTAGATCTCATCCCTGCTGCTGCATTAGTGTGTCTAAGCAGTATTCCCGTGATTATATCCAACCCTCTTTAACTCCACTGCTAAATGAACAGGGACAGAAAAGGTAATTATACCTTTGCTGTGGAGGAAGGCTTCCTATTATCAAGTCTTTATCCACTGAAAAAGAAATGCACTCGGAGAGCTACAAGCCTTGTGCAGGTTTTTTCCTGTTGAGTTTGGGAGATCCATGAAATGTAGGTCTGGAATCTGGACCTGTGGACAGAGACAGCAGCAGCTGTTTTCTAAAAATGCTGATTCCTTTTATTATATAACATGCCAAAAACTGGGGAGGGCCTAGACTCCAGATCTGCTTTCTCCCATGGCTTAGTCTGCAGACTGCCTTACACAGGCCTACAAGGATTGTTAAACCACAGGCTGCCAATACCTGCACTTCAGGAAAGACTGGAGGTGATGGGGACAGGGGAAACTCACTGCTTTTAGTGGAAGGAGGTGAAGGACACTATGCTGGATCTGGAACAAGAATATTTTAGAGTTAGGAAGGAATGCAGCCTCACAAATCATGAAAGTAGTGGTAGGCTCCAAACTTGAACCCATATCCTTTATGGGGCATTGGTAGGTTTGCTGTGTGTGCAGCCCCACTTGGCACTATGAATGTTATAAAACAGTCATAAAAAATAACAAGTATGTCTGAGAAATCCATGACCTGATTATAAAAAAACATTCTAGTTTCACTGAATGAACGATTTCCTGAAAGTGATTAACTCAGATGGAGTAATAAATGAAGTAATAAATCTCTGCATTTGATCCTCTGGGCTTAATCCATGAGACAAGATTTATGACTGGAACCATTAACTCTTGTATTGGGAAAATACTCTTTGTATCTCATCTGCATGATATTAATTTGGAAGGTTTGCATTCAGACAGGTGCATCTCAGCTCTCAGTTGAAACACTGAAAACTTCTAGAATATTTCACAGTCTCATGCAAGACATAGTCCCAAAGCAATGCTCTTCTGATGTATGTAGCATTTTGCTGATTATTTTGAAGTTAAGCTATGGTTTGACTGAAACCTAAAGAGCTGAGGAAATCTATTTTAAAGTTTCATTCAGATCTGAATTCATGCTGATGTTGCTAAATAGAATCATAGCATTATAGACTATCCTGGGTTGGAAAGGACCCACAAGGATCAGCGAGTCCAGCTCCTGGCCCTGCACAAGACAACCTCAAGAATCCCACCATGTGCCACAGAGTGTTGCCCAAGTGCTTCTTCTGTCAGGCTGCTGCTGTGACCACTTCCCTGGGGAGCCTGTGCTTCTGGAGGAAAAAACTTTTCATAATATCTAACTTTATATGTAACCAAATTCTCTCCTGTCACAGCTTCATGCCATTTCTTGAGTTTATTGCAGGTCACCAGAGAAGAGATCAGTGTCTGCCCCTCCGCTTCTTCTCATGAGGGAGATGCAGACTGTGATGAGGTCTCCTCAGTCTCCTCCAGGCTGAGCAAGTGAAGTGACCTCAGCAGCTCCTCATAAGGCTTCCCCTCAAGGCCCTTCACCATCTTCACAGACCTTCTTTGGATGTTGTCTGTGTATCACATAATCCAGGGGTCAGAGGAAAGGATGGGGTTCTCTGTGTGTATGCATGCATATGTACACACATACGCATATAAATGCAGTAAAAAAAAAATTAAAAACCCTCACTGCTTCAAGTGAGTGTAAATGCCTACATTCAGATGACTACTTCAGACACTAATGGGGAAATAAGTTCCTTTGCAATGTGCTTTCAGGCACTTATACAACAAGTGTGTTACTATCTCAGGTCACCTAACATCAGTAAGAGCTTAATTACAAAATATGACCCCTTAACAGGGACATACAATGTTTTGTTAGTGTAAACATTAAGGCTGCTCCAGTTACAGGTTTCCCTGTAGCTGCTTTGGAAAGCGTATACATCTCTGCCTTTTTTCAACAAGGAGGGACAGGAGTGATCCAAGTTATGGGCTGATCCAGCACATGCTCTGCTTTACTGGCTGAATAGTCCATTGTCGTTAAAGAAAATCTTTGGAAGATAAGACCTTGGCATCTTATGGCCAGCTAGGATTTCACCTAGGCTGCAAAAATTAAAGCAGGTATGTAATTTTTTTTGCAGATTTTGGACCTTAATACCAAATATTGCCCAGAGGTAGAGCCCTTTTAAAGTCATTAAGACAGCAATATTGAGCTGTGCCACTAAACATCTGAAGAAAGATGTTCTTTCTTAGAAAGATGTTGTTTATTCTTTTCTTTAAAGTTGGAAAGGTGGCAAACTGTGAAGAATTGGTTTGGGATGAGTATCTGTAAGGTGATTTTAATTAGTAAAGCTGCACAGAAATTTCCACACTTCTTCCTTGATCATTTATGTTGTTCAGTTTTAAGTTGAAATGCTCAAAGAGTGTGTGCAGCCAGGCACTCTCTAGGTTAGCACTCACATCTTCACGGCTGGTGTGCCGTAGTGCTGCCTGCAACCTGGGAGCACCTGAATTGCAGCCATCCGCAACATGATGGTGGAAGTAGCTGGGACCTATGCCCTCCTGTTCTCAGGAATGCTTTTGGAAATGAAACTTCTGCTGTGGTGCTTGGAATATACTTATTGCAAAGTTTCTGATGCACTTTTAATGCTGCTCTGTGTTTTGTAATGCTGTCCTCTGCTTCTGTGTGTGGGTAAGCTGCCCCTGCACTTTGCATGTAGAGCCCTCTCTGACGTCAGGGATGTGTCACCTTAGGGGGCTGGAGGAACCTGTTTTGTGCCCACAGTTCCTGTTTTGTGCTCAGATTCTCTCATCGGTACCTTGGCTAGCTCTGCCTTTGCTCTGGGTCAGCTGTCAATTTTATACAATAGTAAAACCACCCAAATGCTCCTTCATACCTAGTAGATCTGGAAGGAGCAAATTATCCAAGTACCACCAAATCCAAAGAGAAAGATAGATTCCTCTCCTGTTTGGAAGTACTTCTGGAGAGCCAGATGTCTGTTATCTGCTGCGGTATTCAAACGCCTGTCTTCAAAACCTGGAATGCTGGACAAACATGGGGCGGGTGGTGAGTCTCACGGGCCAAGAGAGATAGATGTCTGGGCTCTGCCAACAGTCCTAGCAGCAGAAATGCAAATACCTCATTCTGCATCACTGGTGGTGGTGTAACTTTGCAGAAGTTAACCCCTGGTCCTGCTTGTGGGAGCTCCTCTGATCATTCTGCTCCCTTGCCTGTCCAAGAGCAGAGCAATGGGATCACCCATGCTCCTGGGACTGGGAAAGACATACAGGAGTCTCTAGCTTAGGGTCCCTCGGCTGTGCACTTAAGCAACCCCTTTCTTCCCCTTTGGTTTGTTCTTCCAAGCACCTGCACAGGAGAATATTCTGTTTCCATTTCATCCTTCCAGCTCAAGTCATGACTGTGTTTACAAGATGAAGCTCTCTGGTTTGTAAAGCTGTATGTAGCTCATCTCTGTTGAGAAACTTCTTTTCTTACTTGCAAATCTGCCCAAGAGAAAATTGTCAGAAAACATGTTATGGGCTGGGAGACTCACTAATCTACCACTTAATGATAGTTGAAAGGTTTTCTTTTATTTTTATGTAGAGAAAATTGTCAGAAAACATATTATGGGCTGGGAGACTCACTAATCTACCACTTAATGATGGTTGAAAGGTTTTCTTTATTTTTATGTAGAGTGCAGATCAGTAAGTCTTTAATAAAGATACAATTTTTTAGATAATGCATCTTTTGAGCTACAGGATTGCTGAATTACCTACAAAGATGAGTTTCAGTACAGAAAAATAAAAAGAAAAGCTCGCATGTAAAATTTTAGCCCTAGGAATTTTATGTTTTAATCAGTTTGCTTAAAAAAATACAATAAGGCTGTAGCAGTTATCAGCAAGATACATCTCAGAGATATGATGCTTGCAACTGTCTCATTTATTAATGTGAATCAGAAAAATAAACGGCAAATACAAATCAATCAGCCAAAGTTGTGTTAATTCCCAAGATGGCTTTCTTGTTCTGGCGCCTCACTAGCTTAAGTTTATAATGACAGCACTGCAGATCTGATGTCTTTGTACTGAATTTTTAAATAATCCTTAGAAGAAAGCAAAATCAGGTGTCTAACCAATTCAGACTAGGGATTTGGATTCAGAGTTACAGGCACTTCAAAGGAAGCTGTTTGCCTAAAAGACATTTTCCCATGTCACTTCTGGTTCAGATGTGAACTGTGAGACATATTTGGGGGAAAAAAGCCTCTTTTTCATATTTAAGAGACATCTAAACAAGTCTGTGGCTGTAACAATGACCGTCATGTTTAAAAACTAGTTGTATACATTATAACATAATAAGATAATAAATAATACATGTCTGTCTGTTTCTGTCTAGCCACCCATCCATCCATCTAGCCATCCATCCATGTAAATCCATTCCTCTTAACTGTGAAATTATGAATAGCAAAAATGTTCCTTCTCTCTGATATGCTCTCTTCTTTCCTAAGAAATATCTAAACCTAAGCTTCAGATATAAGGGACTCCTATTTCAATTGTGCTTCCTTACAAATCTAAATCTTTTGTGTGACACAGTGCATCCAAAATGTCCCCTTGTGCTCAGTAATGATGTTTTGTCATGGCCTTTATCTTCGGGGGGGGGGGGGGGGGGGGGGGGGGTCGGTTTTTGNGGGGGAAGTGTAGGTATCCAGTTTGTGGTAACTAGGAGTGGGGCTGAGGCCGAGCCTCATCCCCAATGGGTGTAGCTGTGAGAAGCAGGTGAGCAGCATTGAAAGCAATGAGCCCTGGAGTGCCCAGGTGCACTGACCAACCACCAAAGGGAACAGAGGCACACAGGTGCAATGCATGAACTACAAGGGTGTAAAAGGCTGGGCTAAAGAACAAGAAGGGCCGACACTTGAAGCTGTCTGAAGTGGTGTGATGTTAGTTTTTATGGGTTGAAGCCTTCTGAAATTGTATGGTGGCACTCTGTGTGTCGTGGCCGTCTCGACTGCGATGTGTGCTGTGACAGGAAAGGTCTGGTAATAAACCATTATTGGCATTTACAATTTGTTACACTTTGCTTGCTTGCACACTGCATCCAATGTTGTTGGAGCACATCAGGCTTCACTAGTGGTCAGCTAGTATTTGGGGTTATCTAGAAGGGGGCCAGGACTGGCCTCTTGAGCAGAAACCTCATATGGAGAAACAGCCCTGCTCAAGTGGTTGGTCTCTATGAATCCAAGGACTGGGACCTCTCGAATCCAAATCCCCTCAGTGTGTCTGTGGGCTACAGTCAGCTAAATGGTGTTTTCTGTTATCTGCTAGTGGCAAATAAAGTCCCTGCTGCCCTTGGAAGGAGGTTCAATGAGCAGTTTGGGGTTTGAGGGGAGGCCAGGAAGAGTGCCTCCCTTACGGGAAGCATTGCTCAATGCATTTGCATTGAGGTTGCTGCTACCACCTGCCACAGGCTCCAGGTATGCCAGTTTTGATAGCTGAAAGCTTTGCTTCCTCTACACAATTCAGAGCTTTAGAACTCCTGTGAAAACTTCCCAATTCGTTTAGCTGCTGGTACAATGCCTGTGTCTGTGGGCAGGTGCTGGGGACAGCCTGGTGCTGGCAGCCCCCAGGCCCTGGGAATGGGCACCCCAACAAAGCCCCAGTGCCAGAATTTTATCCTGCAGGCTTTTCTCATCCATGCAGGATGCAGATGAGTAAATACACTTTCAAAGTCTCATTGTCACAATGGGACACCTCTGAGGGAGAGCTGTGAGGATGCAGGGGGGCCACTCTCAGCATGTCTGCATTCTCCCACATGGGGCTGGAAACTGTCGTATCTGGCCTATGGCAGCAGTGCTTCCCATAGAGGGGAGGATGGAGAAGGCAGAGGCAGGGCTGTGGTGCTGTGGAGACAGTGAGAGGAATACTTGGCATGGTAGGATGCCAATGAGACCAGCTCTGCAGAGTAGTGGTGTTCACACAAGGAACCATAACTCTTTTTGTCTGCCTTTGCATCCTCATTCTGAATTATTTTAATTTCTTCTGTGTATTTATTAAGCGCCTCTTGTCCTGTTGGTTTAGCACTTATTTACCAAGTTAAACCAAGCAGTAAATTACCTATGCTTGCCTGGCTGCAATGGACAAAATGACAGAACTGCTTTAGCCATGTTATGAAATTAAAGTCAGGACAGAAATAAAAAAAATCGGATGGGTTTAGCTGTGTTACCTCCCTTTGCCTTCTGGTAGATTTCCCTGGAGAGAGACATCCTTGTGGGAAGTCCTCCTGGAGAAGATCTCTGCTGTGCCCAGGGCTTTAAAACTCCAGGGCCTCCCAGCTGATGGATAAGCATTGATTTTCTTCCTGATGGAGCCTATGCACACAATTGCTTTTTACCACAGCTCCCATGATTTCCATCAAAATGCACCTTCTCTCCAGGAAAGGCTGATCCAGCCTGAGGACTTGCTCCATCCATTTATTCTGGCTCCAATTTTTCTTCGGAGGCAGAGTTGCATTTTTCCGGTGATTTGCAGATGGGTCAGGTGTTAACTGGGCATGCTGGAGTTTGGTGTCTGATTCCAGAGTTGGCCCTTCTCCATGAACCCCATTAAAGCTTTTACATTACAATTTAGGCTAAGAAATTCTATTTTATCAATTTTATAGTCCTCAAGGTATTATGGTGAATGGCAGATTGGATTATACAAAATGAAGACAGTTTTACTGAGAGCCTGTTAAAGGCTTTATGCTAATTTTATAAGTTAGTTTATAAAGTGTTTCTGCTAACATCAAATTGATTTTGAGCAAAGAGGCAAAGGCTGTTTGGTCTTTTGAAGCATTACTTCTCAGTAGAACCAACACAGTTATGGTGTTCAGTTGAGAATAGCAGGTAATTGTGGTGGGTTCCCAGCATTTGGTCATTTACAATCCTCATACATTTTCTGTGCAAACATTTCCCCTTTTCTGATGCTTGTTTTTGCTGACCCTCTCTAGTCAGGAGACAGGGTTCCCTTATTAATCTGTAAATCAGAGACATTTAGTTGGCTTCTGCAATTTCAGTATGGGCTTGGTCATGTTCCAGTGGAAAAAATGTTGGTTTGACCAACCACTGTGAAGTCTGTTTTTCCAAGCAGCAGACAGAAGAGAGTAGAGATAAGATACAGTCAAACAGTGAATGCCTTTTCTAATTACAAGTGGCCCATTCTGTTCCCCTGTGGGCAAAAGGCCAAACGTAATATATTACATACTAAAACAACATAACTGTATTAATACATGTGCTTAGTATTGAGGGGGAAAAAACCATGTGAACTGAGAGTTTTGCAGCAGAAGGAATGTGCATGTTCCTTTGGGATAAACCAGCAGTTTGTAAAAGGGAGAATTTTCTTTTGTCTTTCTGACTAGCTGTGGACTCGGGATGCAGTTACAATGCTGTTTACATTCACAGTCATACTTAGATCAATTCATAATGAAGGCAGATGAAGGCAGGCTCCTCTAATGACTGGAAAGAGTCCAGAGTATGTTAGGAATTTCTGAGACTCTTTTTAGGGTGCACTGCAGCTAATTAAATCCAAGGAGGGGGAAAATATTAAGAAATAGTAGACAAATACAAGTACAGATTGCAAAACTAACCTTGAGGGTCTTTGCCATTTCTATGCTGTCTTCATTTGAATCTGATTTTGGGAGTAATAACTGCATCTATTTACATTCCTTAAGTACATCTCACAATCCCAGCAGGATGGATGCTGCCTTCCTCCATTCTCTCCCAGCTTTGTGCACCACATTGGTACATGAAAATGTTTATTTTCTCTTCCACATGTAGGCATAATCTGTGTGTGTGTGTCTTATTTGCTCCCCTTCATTTGGAGGTGTCTGGGAGTCTAATAACAAAGGACAACTGGAGATGTGCATAATAGGCTAGGCTTAAGACATAATCTCTTCCTGAGGTTGGCAGCCTGTGCTGGAAATCATCTGGCTCTTGGCAGACTCAAAAAAAAAATGCAAAGAACAGCTCAAGGGGAGTTGAGTATCAGTGTGCAGGAATGCAGGGCAAGATAAGGCTGAGATACACTGCGAGGAGAGCGCTGTCCCTGAGGCACCTTGGAAGCAAGGCTGGGGGAGCAGACAGGATGCAGCACTCCGTGAATCAGAGAAGCCAGGCAGTCACTGTCAGAGTCTCCATCACCTGGAAGAAGCTTGCTCATCCCCACAGCTCCAGCCTCTTCAGTTGTGCTGCTTTAAATAAACAGAGCAAGGGAGATCGGAGCTTTTAGCTGCTTTTTCAGAAGCCGTTACAAGGAACTAATAGGGTGGCTGGTGAAAGGAAGAGCTGGTTTGGAGCTAAAGATCTGTGTGCAGCCTGAATCTTGGCTACCTAAGAGATGGCCTCGTGGGAGAGGAATACTGGAGCAGATTTGTCACAGGAGGAAGAATTTCTGGGCTTTTCCACTTGACCTCTGGTGGGAGTATATGAATTTCAGGGGCTATGCAGAGAAGCTGTCTGCTCTCCTGGTGCTCGCAGGTCTGTGCTGAGGCTCAGAGGCCAGGGGCTGCTGTCTCCTCTGGGCCTCTCTGTTTATTTGCCTTCAGAGAGTCTTTGAAATCCTGCTAAATGAAGCCTTGTGTAAATGTGTTTTTTTAAATCCCTACATTTTAATGTGAACAGAAAGAAAGTTCTGTGTTCCTGCATTTGCTGAGCTTGTTTCCCACTGAGGAATATGAAGTTGTTTCAAGTAACTAGTAAAGTGGCTTTAGGAATACGGATGTAGACCTGAAATTTGTAAATCTTTAGATGTGATCCTGTGGACTGGCTACTGGAATCTGTTTTGGAGTATTTGGGTTGATATATGGGCTGCAGGCAGCCTAGGCTCTGTTGTGCTTAATAATGCCAAAGATATCCTACATGAATAGATAAATGCAAATAAAAAATACTGTGACAGTAACAAAACTCTAGGAACCCCAGTGCAATGCTGCAGATTCCCATGCATGCTGGTGAGAGGGTTTGTTTGAGATCAGGCTTTGGTTCTGCATCTGCCACTGTGTAGCTGAAAACCTAAGAGCAGTAAGAGCCATTGGATGAGTGACATGACAGAATGGTGACTTCATTCCATGTTCTCAGCTCAAGAGTAGTCCTTTTTTTAAGCTACTAATATTTGTGGTTTTTTTTTCCTTTTCTGCAAGGCAGTTACTATTAAGTTTCCAAATATTGTCTGGCCTTACATGCGTCTATATGTCTGTATGTTTATGTAGGCAAGCAATTAAGTAGACTTACTTAATGATGTTTCTCTTTGAAGAAAAATTGGGTTTATCTAGTAGGGGGCTATTTTGAGTTTATTTCTTGGTGAAAACATAGATGCTGGGAAGATGCCAGGTTGTCATGTCTCACTAATAACTAGAGCAGCTGCCCTCTAAAACTTCACTTTCATGCTGAAAAATAAGTTTCTGATCTTCCTTTGCTGGAGAAAATGTTGAAGAACTCACAGATGTAGGGCATTTCTGAATTATAACAATTATGTTCTTTTTATGTCCCTATTTCCTAAATGTCTTGTAAATTGAGGGACTTTTTGTGCTGCTACCACTGGGACAAAAGCATCCCTGAGCTACCTGAGGCAGTCAGCCCTTGCCTACAATTCATTTGCTCTTGGATAGCCATGGGATGGGAGAGTAGTTCCCTTCCATGGGAAAGGAATGGGATTTGTGGGGCAAAAGACAGCCTGGAACATGGCTGGCTTTCCCAGGGAGATTACAGGTTTTGTAGCAATTTGGGGTCTTCTTAGACCCACAGCTGCTGGACTGCAGTTGGTATTTGTGATTTCTAACTTGCAGAGCTCTAGGCAGCAGCCTGAAACTGTGACTTAGGCATGTCAGGACTATCTCATAAAAACTACAGAGGACCTTGAACAGAATTTCTTTTTTGATTTCCCATGTCTTTTTCCATCTTTCACTCTCCTAAGTGACCAAAGTGAGAAGGTTCAGCTGGTTTGTTTCTCTTGGCAGTGCTGTGGCTGGTACAGGTGGAAGGAAAAAGTAAGTCAGCGGTAAGTCAGAAGGAGAGGAGGAATGCACTCTATATCCCCCAGGGCTGTTCTCCCTTCTCCCTTAGGATGTTTGCCAGGAAGGAGGTGGGATGACACTTTAAAGCAAAAGCATTCCAGAGCATCCTTTGGGGAGGCCGAGCTTTTTGCAGCTTCTTGTTGACATATTCCTGTCCCATCCTGCTCCCACACACGTGCTTCTTGACTTCATGAGCCTCTCACTCAGCAAGAGTGATGTACCTTTAGCTCTTGAATCCTGCTAATACATGAGATATTTTCCCTAAGTGCCTTCACTGGGAGGTGTCAAGCAAACAATATTTCTTCCAGTGCTCCCTGTCCTTTAATGGAAACAAGGCCATTCCTCTAACATTAATGTGATGCTTTGTTTTATACAGATTGCACTGAAATTCTCAGTTACGAGGTTATTAGAGTTTATAATCCCCTGAAACTCCATTATGAGCCCTCTTGTAGTAACAAGTACCTGGCTGTCACGTATGCAAATGCCTTATCTCTTGAGAGCAGCTGGGCACAGAGGGTGCCCTTTGCTGAACACTTCAAGGTATGTGCTGAGACTGCTTCTTTCTTGTTTTGTGTGAGTTTATCCCAAAAGGAACCTGCCCTCCAAGAAATCAATAATGTTTCTATATTTAGATACAGATATAGATACAGGGTTTCTTATTGGTTTTCTTGGCTGTGCCAATACAAATTCCAACCAGAGAAGTTATTGAAGCAGGAAGATAAATTTTGACTCAGTGGTACCAGAAGTACCTAGTTATTCCAAATCTATAGGGTGTCATGCTGTACGTGTGATCTGCCTCATCTGTGATGCTCAGCAGCAGCTGCTTTTGCATCTTAAAAACAAAAAATTACAATTCTTTGTAGTTTTCTGCAGTACTTCTAGGTCCTTGGAAATGTGTAGTGAGCAGATAGGGCTTTACTTTGCTGCCTCCCGGCTGAGGGGATCACCTAGCAGTAACTTAAAGAGATGAATTTTTTTAAATTTTTTGCCAGCAGTAACTTAGAGATTAATTTCTTAAAAACTGTCCAGCCTAATCATGGGACTTTAGTCACCTAGATAATTTTTCTGCCTGTACTTCTCATGATAGGAGTTTTTCCTCTTTCGGCAGCGCTGGGGAAAAACTGCAAATTCTGAAAACTGCCACTTGTCCTTGCTGTAAAAGTAATTAAGGAACTTGCTGTATTAACATGCAGAAAGTGAAGCCAGATTGCATTCTCTGCTGAGACCCTGGGGGCCAGAGAGATACTCGGGCTTTATCATAGGAACACGGGGCCTTCGTGTGGGCTAATTGAAATGTCATAAGCCGTGCGTCAGTTAACACGTTCAGATACATCTCCATTGTGAAATCCACAACCCATGAGGAGGCTTTCTTCGGACAAAATCCTGGCCTTGTGCAAGGCCTTGCACTTCGGAAGTGTGAGTTGGAGACAATGTTAAAAGAGGGGGAAAGCAGGGGGAGGAGAAAAAGGTGAGGGTCTAATTGAAGTTAGAAGTGTTTTTATTTTAGAGAATGTTTTCTTAACTGAGTGCTGCAACCCTCCCCTTCAGCATTTTGGATTGAATTACTCTTGGTAGAGATAAGCTCCATTAGTGCTGTCATTTCCAAAGGAGTCTCTTTCCTGTCTGTTGCTCTTTGTTCCTCCCCCAAACCTCAGGAACATTGATACAAACATTAATGGGGGCCAGAGCAGGCCACGAGGCCTTTTTTATTACCCGGCTAGTGCAGGGATTGTAGAAAATTAGTATTTCATTATTAGTAGTATTATTATTAGCAGTATTTCTCTTCACAAGGCATGTTTTGATCACGGGCTCCTGGTGCCTCAGCTTGGCGCCTGGCTGTGTGCTCTGTTGTCTTAAGCAGGGTCATGAACTTATCTTTGTTTCTTGCTGGCTGTTATCTGGGAATCAGGGGCCTTGGCCATGGTGTGTTGGGCAGGGGGCCAAACAGGGGCTGTCTTGGCACTGCCATGAGAGCAGCTGAGCATGTGGATGTGCACAGCACTGAGTGTGGCTTCCCAAGCCCGTAAAGCTGTGTTACACATCCTTACCAGGAAGTCAGCTTGGGAAGTAACAAATACACAAGTGGTTGAAATAGTTTTCTCTGTGCTTCCCTAGCAGGTAGGTAGGCAGTGCTACAGACAGGTGTAGAGACAAGGTGTGAGTAGGACAAGCTGTGTGATAACCCCGTTGTGTGTTTGCACAGCACCGACTGACACAGGCAGGGACACGGTGCTGGGATGCTCCTGGGAGTGGTTTGAGCAAAGAGCCTGTCTGCTTGGCACAGGTGAAGATGCAGGTTTCCTCAGAGTCCCCCAAGGGCACTGGTGATCTTTGCACCTGTCTTTGAGAGAAACAGCACGTGGTTCCCAGCACCTGCCAATGGGCAAAACTGCATCCGCAGCACGGTGTGCTGTGGTCCCTTAGGCTGAGGCTGGCCTACTGCCATGCATGCTGCCCAAAAAGCCTCATGTGCTTGGGAATACTAGTTCATGTCTGGCTCTTGCCCTTCTTCTTTCTTCCTCAGCCATGTTGCGAGGAGCAGCTGCAGTTTCACCTTCCCTTAGCCTTGCAGTGTGCCTGCAAGGTGGGCAAGTGCTGCTGTGCTATCTGTTCAGCAGGCAGGCAGGCTGGGGGTGGCTCAGCCAAACTGACTGAGCACTGCACTCCCTAGTCAAGTTTAGGATGGGTCTCAGGAGTAAGTGCTCACTTGTTCTTTTTCTCATTGTGATTTTAATGACTGCTTATCACAATATATATGCAAAACAAAAAGCATGAGTCAATATACCACAACCTGAGATCATGCAGGCAGCATTCTGCTTCAGATGTACTCACCCATGAATAAAAACCTCTTAATGTCATCAGAGTATTAATATGCTTAAAGTGGATTTAAAGAAAAGGTAAGACAGTTGTGAATTAAATATTGATCCAGGTATTTCATTGTTGAATTGCAGACATTCAATTGCCTGTGGATTATTCTGCCATCAGACCATAGCAGCTAGAGATGGAAAAGCTGTACAGTTATCCCATTCATCTCTTTGGCAATGGAAAAGTGTTCTCCACAGTACATTTTTGTAGCAGCTGAAGTTGATTGCTTAATTCCAATTACTGACAGTCTACTAATTGCTTAGGCTATATTCCAATTTTTGTCAGCCCTCCCATTAAGTTAACTTTTTATAGAGAAGTCTGCCCTGCCTTCTGGATGGGGATCATACGAGTGGCTTTGAACAGAAACTTGTAAAATAATTTTTTTCTTTTGAGTTTCATTTCTGATTACATGTGTTCTTGAGCCACCTGCACTTTATAACATAAACAAACAAACTGAAATGCCTCCAAGTGGGTAACTTAGGGAGATCAGACATGCCAGTATTCCTTAACAATGATTATTTTCCTTTCAACGTGTCCACAGCACTAACTGCCAGTGGATGGCTTTCTGATTTTTTTATACTTCTAAATAAATTAAGGCAAAATATCTCTGCCAAAGTCTCAAGTATTCACATCATTTCTATCCCTGCCATTAGAGAATTATTCTTCAGTTAGTTAAAGAATTCTCCTTAGTTAAAGAATTCAGTCCTGATGAAAAGGAAATATCAGCTTTATGTTACTGGTAAACTCACACTTTGGCCCTTCAGTATCATCTCTGTTCTTAAAACTGCACTGTTTTACCCCTGGCCATTTTACTATAGGGAAAAGTTAAGTGTATGCTGTCAAACATCAGAGGGCAGGGGACAGTTTTCTGACTGCCCAAATTTCTTTAAATCATTTATTTATTCACTGCTTCATTTTTTGGACAGTGAATGTGTACGAGCAAGGGTTTCTTGATGGAGCTGGACAGCCAGAAAGGCACCAGCTGGAAAGGCTGGCAGACACAGGGATCATGGGACAGTGAGGATGAGTCTGTGAAGTTTATTTTAAAAAGAGAACTGAGGGGTAAAGGCTGGTGTGGGTCTGGGGAGAAGATGAAATGCTTGAAGGTGGATAAAAGAACTTTTCTTCTGTGTGTATGTGCACTGCAGAAGCAAGTAGCAGGAGATTGGAATAGGCTCAGCATCCCTGAGTGCTGCTGGGCTGTGTCCAGCACCATTAAGGGACAGTGGGTACCAAGGGGCTGGTGGGCTGTCTGTGCCCACAGATCTCAGCTGTCCCTGGAGGTGACTTGAGTGAAAGGAGAGCCTTGTGGCTCAGAGCAGCATCAGAAAGTTTCCGGAGAGACCAGAGTAAAGAGGCTTAGTTTTGACAGGTGAAGATACAGAACTCCCAGATGAAGTGACATCAGGTAAACGACTGTCATTTTCAACCACATCTCTGAAACAGTTTTGTGAGGGAAGATTTCCAGGCCCAAATTCTGAGAGAGGAGTTTGACTGTTGATGGGGATTTTGGCCAGAAAGAAGTCAGTAAATGAAAGTCCAGTTTTAGAAGAATTTTGTGGAAGGCAGACAACCATGTGCCATCAAGTCTGTTAGACCTCCAGGCACATGAAATTAGAGAATTCTGCTCAGTCCTGAGATGACACAGATATATGTCAAGGTTTTGGCGTGAAAGCTTATAAAATGACTTAGAGTCCTGGCTTTGCTTTTACTTTGAACATCCCAGTTGAGAGCTGAGTGAAAGAATAGCTAGAGAACAAGCAGGCTGAAAATGAGCCTGTGCAGCAGAGCTGCTTCTTTGAAGGTGCATGGCCTTTCACTGCCACACAGCTTCAGCATCTGAGGCTCATCAAGTTTTTAACCTGACAAAATGAAGTAGGAAAAGGAAAATGCACAAAGGGAAATTGTTACATCTGTCTGCAGTTTAAGCTGAGTCTCAAGTTCAGGTTACAGAGTAAAGTAAGGTTCATAGGAGTTATTTTAATATTTCAGGAACTGCTGTCAAGACCATGGTTGTGCTTATGATTGGCTGTGTAGAATAACCTGCAGGAAATATTATTTACACTGGAGAATACACAGTCTGAGACAGAGATGCTGTATGTAAGCTCAGAGTGTAATATTAAAAGGAGCTACTATCTCCCGTGATAGTTGTTTGTGAAACAAATGTGTTGCCAGTTATTGTATCTATGCTATGTAACCTCCAAAACAATTGCCACCATCACCTCCAAACAATAGTTTGTGGATTTTTAATCTTCTCTTTGATGGTTCACACAGCCATTCTCTCAAAATGTGAATTGTGCCTGCATTACAGATGGCTGTCTAAAGCTAGAAATCATCCTGCATTTTTCTGCTTACCTCACATTGGTGTATTGCTTATGGCACTTACACTTGACTGTGCTTAAACCTCAGTATGTCCTGTCCATTTCTGTCCCCTGCAATGTGAGTCTGAAATAAAAAGATGATAAGATGATGGGAGTGGTATGTGTCCCATGGGTCTCATACCTTAAGCAGTTATCTTTGGACATCAAATTTTTGCTTGTATAGCATATAATTTTATAGTTACAACTATGGCATTTTATCATTAGGACCTGCTTATATTTAGCAGATTTTAAAAATTCAACTACTTTCATTAATTTTCATGCCAATGCTGATGTAAGATACTTGTGTTTGAACAGATGAAAAAAATTAATTCAGAGAAGGGATCAAACATCTTTTTGTGTTCTCACAGGACAAGGCTGAGTGGGCTGAGATTAAAGGAAAGGAGAGTCAGGTAGATCTCCTGAAAATCTTTCCAACGAGATAATTAAGTACAGAGTAAGTTGCCTAGAGGAGTGGTCAGCTCTGCACTGATGAGCTTTAAAAACTCACTGGGTACATGTTATAAGCATGATTCATGTTGAGTGCAACTTGCCTGCAGAATGGAGGACTATGACTATTTTCAGTGATTCCCAAGATTCAGGGAAGAAAGAATGCAGGTCTTGCACCAGTTCCTAGTGCTCTACCTGGATTTATTTCTCCTTGTGCTGGCTGAGTTGTAGTATTAAAGGTCTGTGAGCACCCAAAATCATGCTGTATTTGTGGCAGTGCAGTATTTTAGAAATACAACATAACTGAAAACATTCCATGACCTTATTGAGAATTAAGTGCGAAGATCTATGGTCTAAAAGGCAGTAAGTTTTAGGCAAATAAAAGTAGTCAAGTTTAGCAAAGCAGAAGAGAATAAATCAGTGGGCAAATGCACTCCTGTTATTGTTCAAACTGTGATGCTCTTCTCTTTCAAGGTTGCTCTCCAGTTGAACCTTAAGCAGGTGCAAACAGAAACTTTAGGACCTTCTTCGCAAATAATGGCTCTGGAAAGCAGGTGCAGATTTACAGGGTGGTGTTGAGTGACTGCAGGGACATTGGCACTCTGTTTTCACTGGGAGAGAGTATAGAGTGTCTTCCAAGATCAGACGGTGTGGTTCACAACTCTTCCATCTACTTGGCATGTTTTTATGACGGGTGGAGGGGATTACAGAGCTCTGTCAGCTCTTCTCCCAGTGTAGATGTTGCCATCAAGGCAGCTCTGGAAAAAGAAATAGAGAAGGAACGATCTCTAGTTCCTTTGACTTGCTGAGATTCTGTTCCACTCAGAAATATTCAAGATGTGGTTCTGGTGCTTTTGCTAAGAGTGCTTTGGGACAAGTGCTGATAATCACTGATATCCCATCTGGTTGCTAGGAAGACTTTCCAGCAGCCCAAATGCAGCAGTGCCATCCTGCGAGCCTGGACAATGAACTGCTCTGAGTGATTGCTTACTTTCAGTTGGACTATGGAGCTGCTCACTGATTCACCCTGCATAGGGAATTAATATGTTTGGAAAAGAATGGGAAACCAACCAAAGAAAAGTACGCTTTCAAATGCTTTATGGTTTTTCCATACATCTTTTCATCCAAAGGAAAACTTCCTGGAGAGTCAGTGTTACACTGTCAGTTGAGGAAAGTGAAGGAGCATGCCCGTGTGTGCTTATTTTAAAATAACAGCCATCCTCTTTCCCAGGTGAAAGAAGAGATGTGTTCCCTTCCCTGCTGCACACAGCTCTGACCAATTGATGATGCATGCTCAAGAAGAAAATAAATGCTTGTCCAAAAATTATTTCCCATATCTTTGAGAGGAACAAGCTGTGTTATTTTTTCTCTTGATTCCTAGAGTTGTAAGCTCTGTTTTTACCTTTTAATGGTAAGACATGGCTGTGTTTGATGAAGGTTTTTTGAACTGCCTAAATGGTCAGGTGTCAGAGATCTGTAGGCAGCTGGTGTTTGTTTAGTAAATGATGTGCCTGTTACTGTAGTAAAAGACAGGCCTCAGTGGGCTGTAAGTACACTCTGTTCCCTTGCGTGATACCTTTGTCCAAATGTATGTTTCAGACCTTTGGTTGTTTGCTCTCAAATTTCTTTCTTCTTCATTACGTTTCCCCTTCCTTCTCTCCCACCAGGTTATTACACTGAAATAAGACCAATCCAAGTAATTCACATAATAACCCTTTCAGAAGGAAGCAGAAATTTCTCTATGCAACAATTTTCATTGCAGTCTTATTTGTTGTTGTTTGCCAACCATTGATGCTCCCCTGTAACTTGAATAATGCGACAAAGACAACAATTAACATGTATTTAATGTATACCACTACTGCAAAATTGTGAATTGGAATAAATAATCTATTTTCTGAAGTTGCTGGCGTGTCTGCACTGTGGAGGGTTAGAAAGGGAGCTCTCTTGGTTAGACAGTACCTGGGATTGTTATCAGAGGAGTGGCCAGATGAGAACTTTAACAGCTGACTCTTACCTGTCTGTCTCTCCTCATTTTACTCCTGTGATGTTGTTCTTGTAGTTGTAGAGGAATTTTAGGTAATTTACTGGATCAGTAGAGTGTCACCAAGCTCACTAGACATTAATTTGAATAGGAAAAAAATGGCTTTGGGGAACCAATTTTTGTTGAGCTGTATCTCCTACATGAGTTCACCTAGTTTCTTGTTTCACGTATACTGATGTAATTATAAAAATAGCTTTCCTGTGGTGTTTTGGCCATTTTGTTTCAGACTTTAGTAGGTAGAGGTAGGGATTTGGTGCAAGGTCTGGAAAATACAGCAGTGGGACTTCTGCAGGACCTAACCTTTCTTTGTCTGGGATATGGCATGGCCATTATTATCTCATGTCAACTGGGTTGTTTCCTCTCTTTTGCTTCACCCATAACCCAAAGCTGCTCATCTGGAAGTGCTAGCGTGGTGTAGCTGAGAATAGAGTGCTTTGTACACACCTGACATACAGGTAGCACTGGGTTGTACCTCAGAGTCAAGTTCATCCTGAATCTGAAAACATCTGAATCCAGGAGGAGTGTGTATTTGAAAGAGGGGAGGAAATTGTGAATTCTTTGAACCTTGAAGAGATCAACCGGTTCATCAAAGTCTGAGTCTAAGCTTTCCAAATAAGATCACACTGCCCTTAACACTTTATGCAGTAAATCTGAGCATCTGATATTTCACTTCTGATGAACCACTGACAGAAAGCCCAGGAATGCAGAGCCTCATACTGTCCTGCAATTAACATTTCAGAGTCTCCAGATCTGTGAGTGGGAATTAAGTGTCCCAGAGGATCTGAGCACACCCTGTGACCGGGTTTGCATCTGACTGTGATTTAACAAATGCACTTAAGATTTCAAAATTCTCTTAAGATTAAAAGTTGGATCGAGTTGCAGGAGGAAGTCCTTCCCTTGTAGGCCGAGAATTAAATGTATATTCCCCACCAAAAGATCACAACGACAAAGAAGGGTGACATTGCAGGTTTTCTCATATTCTTCTGAAAGAACAGAGTCATTTGTTCAGCGTGAAGGAGAAGCACGATCTCCTTTCATTATTATTTTTTCTCTTCAAGCATATCTGGCAGAATTAGAACTGCAATAAATCTGTCCTAATAATGATGCAAATGTGTAAAATTGCAGATCTCTTTCAACAACCTTTTGGTCTTTGTTTCTTTTTGGTAACCCCTTTCTTTATTTCAAGTAACCCCTTTCCCTGAATCAACACTTTTTTGGGGAAAAAACCCCAATACTTTCTCTTTTTTACCTGGCTCCACTTTTCATTCCCCTCATTGATACTCCAAAGAAGAATCTCTGAGTGAGCTGAATAATTGGAATCTTCAGGGTACGAATTGTTCATTTTCCACTAAATATGAAACCCATCATGCTGAACTGTGAATACAGCAGGATACACTTAGCAGGTATACGAAAATGAAAATAAAAGGACGCTGATTGAAAGGAGAGGGAAAAAATAATCATGAAAGTGACATTTCTTTAACTCATCCAAAATATACAAAACTATTTTAGCTGCTTTCGTAACAGATACTGTGCAAAGAGACCCAATTAATTTTATCTTCGTGCTGCTATGCAATCTGTATAATTCTTTTGGCCACCTAAATGTCTGAGGTACATTATATTATTCATACAGACTTTACTCCTTGGTAAAAGAAATCATATTTAATCTCTTTTCTCTTTATCTATGGATCGATCTGTCTGTGAACAATTCCAAATCTTAGCAGGAAAAAAGTGTAACTGATATCAACCCTGTAAGTTCTGGAAGAAACCTTAAAGAGAACATATTTGCATCAAACAGAGATTTTTGTCTAAATAGAGGAGTACATACTGTGTGAATGGTATTAACCTGATTGCGTTTAAAGGTATAGTTGTCTTCTGACTTGGTATGTTGAAGTAAAGAAATGCAAGAGATCAGTGCCCTTACAGTTTTCACGAGGCAAATGGAAGGAATGCTGACTATATCAAATGAAACCCTAATTCCATGTGTAGTTACAGGAAACCAAATCAGTTTGAGTGGGCAATGGCAGAAGTTTTCTGAAACTTCTCTGCAGAAATACGGGATGGGAAGTTTTTGGGCTTCCCAGTTTTAGGAATATGCACCTTGGTTCCTTTGCAGAACTAGAGCCAGTAAGTCCTTGCATTTTCATCATAGTCTTTACTTAAGCCTGTAGTAAATGTTACAGGCTGCTCAGTATGCCTGAGCTGAACGGTTTGATCTTCAAGGATGCTGGAGAGGGAAAAAACCACCATTGACTGGATTTTGCTTATGGCAACAGAGTATAATTGACAAGATAGCAAGTGGGTGCTCTGAGATCTGTTCTCCAGAAACTATGAAGCGGGAGGATAAAACTATGAAGAGGGTAGATTGATTTAATAATTAAATATGGAACTGCCTCTTTTTCTGGTTTCATTGTCAGCTCAGAAGCCAGCTCTAGTTTGAAGAATAGTTTTCTCTGATTTACAAGGCTTTCAGAAAGTTTGGTGCAGTTTTTGGGTAATCTTGGGCCAAATTTGGTTCTATACAGGGTAAATCTGGAGTAGTGCATTTCATGCATATAGTACATAGAAATCAGCAAATTGCTTACAGTAGTAATTGCTGTAGGCTGATGCAGAGAGGAGCCACAGTCATATACAGCCAAAGAACCCAGCACTGATGTTTCATCTGAATATAAGTCAGAGTGTAAGACTTGTTTATCTCTTGCAAAGTAAAAGCATAAAAATTAGTCTTGTAATATTCACTGAATTGAGTTTCTGAATCCAGGACCATGCTAAGATCACCTTTGGGAGAAAGTCCATAGTGTGACCATTTGGCATTCAGTAAGCGGGACAGCCATCTGCATCTGAATGTGGAAAAAGTAAATGGCCACAGAAAAGGGAAAAGTGCCACAACTTTCACTGGCTGCAATTTTCTATGGCACCTTTAAATTCAGATGAGAACCAAGAGGGAGTTGAGACCTTGTCTGGAGCACTGTTTGTTCTCCAATTTGCTGCCCACATAGCCCCACTTCCCCTTGCCCCTTTCTCCCAGCAGATCACTGAAGTACAGGCGAGTGTGCCTCAAGGGCTTGTTTTTGAAGATTGCAGCATCTTCTCTAGTCTGGCCTGATAATGACACAGTGAGTGTGCATTTGTTACAACGTGGGTGGGAAGCCTCTTGGAATATAGGACAGAGAGCCTGCCCTGTATTACAGGTGGGTTTTTTTCATTTAACAAATGCTCATTTATCAAGCTGCTGAGGGGAGAGAAACCTAGCTATTTCTGCCTGTGTGCCTGCAAGGATATAAAAAACACCTTTAAACGTATAAACAGACTTGCAACCCCATAGGATCTAAAAGCTTGCACATGGCTCACATCTGCCTTTAGAAAGATAAGTAGTTCTCTTCATCCTGATTGTGTTTTTACTGATTCTATAAAACATCGTAAAGTAGGGATTTAAAAATGCTTCCTTCTATAAAATTATTCTTTTCCCTGCATTCATCTTTGCATGGTCTGCACATTTCAGGGGAGTTTATTATGGAATAATGGATTTGGATAGTGCTTTTCCTTTTTGTTATTTTAAGTCATTTCCTTGGCAGTGATTGTACTTAACATTAAGTATAAACTAAACTGCCCAAACTAATAGGCAGAGTGAATGTCATTGACTCTTACTCCTTTCTCTTTACCAGTCCAAGGGTAACTGTAAAGTTAGAGTAGTTATGTTGGTCTGAAGTTGGCATCAAAGGCTTATCACTGTTGAAAATAATCCTTTGTGTGTTTCTTTTAATACAGATGGTGATTTCAGGCTTTTGCTTACACATACAATACACATACACACAAGTAGCTGAAGCATCATACCTACTTTTTGTGTCTTCTAGTGACTTTGTTTATGATATAACTATTAGAAAAACCCTAGGCTGGTTCCTCTTTGAGGCTATGACTTTGATCATAGGATATTGCATTGAACTTTACTTTAGAGGCTCTAACAAGAACAAAAGTCAAGAAAATTTAGAACAGCAGGGAGGGCCTTTCTATTCAGAAGCAGATTATCTTTAATCCTCTTCCCTTCCTTTTGCCTGATGTGATATGCACATACAGGCATCCATGTGTACACAACTGCTTGTACAGTTTAAGTTTCTCTTGCCCTCCCTCAGAGCCAGAAGCATAAATCTTGTTTCTCTAATAAAGGCATTTAAAGCATGAAGTTATAAAAATATTCTCTATGTTTCTGCATGGGGTATGTCGCTGGCAGTAGGAATCATTTATCTTCCCTGTCACTTAGTTTCCTTGCTGAAGTCTCTAGGGACAGCTACATTTGGTTTTCTTGAAATTTTCAATAAAGGACAGGCAAATAAAGTCTTTCGCTACTAGGCTTTCCCCAGCTTAGCTCTGCTGAGGGTGTCTTGCAGGGACAATTACCCTGCACCACTGCCAGAGTTTCAGTGGTCATTGTTATTGCAGCATTTGTCCTTTTCCTGACAAATCACATTATTCCCCTGGCTGAGGACCATTAGTGGACCCAAGGGAGCCAGGAGGGGATGGCAGCTCGCAGCCTGCCTCTGGGCAGAGGGAGTGAGCAAAAGAAGGTCAGAAGTGGCCTATTTGGGTACTCTCCTGTACCTCTGAGCTGCCAGCTGTGCAGTGTTCCCTGTGCTTGATATCCCTGCGCTGCCTGGGGCTTGTTTCTGTCTCAACTTTGCAGTGCTGCACCCACTGCCCTCCTATGCTTTCTCCCATGAGGGAGGGGGTCTTTTCCATGAGCTTCTCTCTCTGCTGAAGCATTTCGCAATGTGCAGTCACCTAAACATGAGCAATGCCTGGAAATCACACCATTTTGATAAAATACCATTTTCTTTGGTTTTTTTTTTTTTTCTTTCGCTTGCTTCTTGGTTCAGTTTCAGGCTTTGGCTTCCCTGGCAACACAACCAGGAAGGATAGCTGATGTCATGGTGTAGCTGGAGTTTTGAGGTCTGCACAGCGAAAAATGGCCAGAGCTTTTCCGCCTTGTGTCAGGCACAGCACAAGCAGCAGTCGGGCACTGTCAGTGTGGGACAGCCCTGGGGGTGAGAGAGCAAATCCATCCTTGCTGCTGCTCATCACATTAAGTAGCTCTATGCTGGGTGGTGGTTCTCTTTTTGAGAAGCTATAACAGGAGCAGGACAGGAAAGTATTAAGACATCAATAGCTAAAGCCTTGTCTTGACTTGAAATTCTTCCCCATTCTGGGAAGAACATTCTGGGATCCCCTGATCCCAAACATCGAGCAGGCAAAATCCCCGAAGTGGCTGCTTTGTAATTCTCACCAGTCTGTATGCAACCAGCTGTGTTTTCTATATCCCAGGGGTGATGTGAGTCTCCAGGTGTCCTGCTAAAGCCTTATTAATTCATGTGTTTCTTTTTTAATATGGATGTTCCCAATTCACTTTTTGACATATAATGCATCTTCATTTCTCTCTATTTATTTGGTACTATATAGATATTTCTGTTAACCTTAATAGCCTTCTTGGGAGAGATAGAAGGAGATGGTGGTGCTTTGAGAGGTAAACACAAAAGAGTGTCTTTTCTTCATTCAGATTACAGATACTGGAGAAAACTGGTATTTTATCACTTGTAAAGTCTTTCCTGTTTGCCTTCTTTCCCCAGAAATCTTCACCCCAGAAGCACCACGTACATGGTACTCCCTTCCTGTGTGTCACCTTCATATGGCACTGCACTTTGGTGACAGGCTGATTGAACTTGCTCCCCACTTCAGTTTAGCATCTAGACATCTAAGCACAGCTGTATTGGTAATCGTTACCACTGGAAAATAGATGCTTTGCTCTCCCAGTGAGGCAGGTAGTTTGCTTGATGCTCTTGCTCTCTAGGAATTTTTAGATGTTGTTGGTATTTGTTTGCAGTATGTGCATTTGCTGAGGACAAAAATGGATATGTTAGCGCAACGGATATGTTATGTTAGTCTTGTACAAATTTCTGCTGTTAGAATTTATGTACAGTCTAGGTGGAAGCAAATGAATCAAAGTGATTAGAGAGGTTGTGTGTAGCAAGATTCTTTAGGTTCTCGTTCTACCTTTGCTGCAGACAATGTAGTGCTTTATACAGATGCTTTGCTGGGAGTCTCAGTACCTTGCAGTAATGATCACTGCAGATAATCAGCCTCTGTCTACACCAGAAGAGTTACTGCAGCTGGATGCCATAGTTTATCTCTGCTAGGAGCCCAGATGAGGTGCATTGGCAGAACTGCACAGCCAGCACAGCAGCGTTAAGCACCATCCTGAACTGCGGCATCAGGGATGCTGCTGTGCTTGATAGGGCAGTGGCTGCCAGCCATCTGCAGAGTCCCCATGGCTCTTAGCAGTGCAGGCAATGAATTCCCAAAATATTCCTTTCGGGGACCGTAGCCATGGCTAGCACTGCTGCATTCTGGTTGTATTTACCTGTGGAGATCTCCTGTTCACAGGAGGAGCACTGGCTTTGGTGGCAGCACTCAGATCTCCTGTGCTGTTTTACTGAACAGAGCAGGGACCTTTGTTTTAGCATGCCTAAAAATAAATGCTGTCTTCTTAACAGCGGAGTTTAAAGCTAAATTGTTGGACTAGTGCACAATTGAGGTTTTTGCTCTTATAAAGAAGCCACATTACACTCTAAATGATGTGAGCTTTGAATTTTCTTTGCTGGTTTCTAGGTAGGTTTAGTCAGATGCAGCTAAGCTTTGGAAGTATTGATCAGTTCTGAGATTTGGGAGGACACTTTGATGGCATCTCCAAACTTCCTTAGCATAAAACCAGAGTTCATGGGGGCACAGCAAGAGCTGTAAGCCAGCAGCAAACACTAGGTCCTCATGGAAGCTCCTGTGCCGGCAGAGATGAAGCAACTCTGAGCTGCTAGTTCACCAGAGCCCCATGACAGGAGAGGATAAAAGGGACTTTTTGAGCAAACACTAAGACTTACACTTCTGAGAGCTGGTTTGACAGTGCTTTAACCTTACATAGATATTTGTACAGCACCTGTGAGTTAAGATCTTGATCTTAATAGAAATTGTAAGTAGAATATAATGTTACTTACTGGTTACTGGTTAAGGGGAATAAAACAAAATGATAGAAACAGCAGCTATGATGGAGAGTGAAAGAGTGAACTTTTAATTTTTTTTTCTCATATAATGTTGGTTAATTTGTGCATCCAGTTGGTCTCATGAACCTCAGTGAGACTGTTTGTGGCAATAAATAGGCTAGTTTTTAATCCCACAGGTTTTCCTAATAGCATCATTATGTCATTTAAAGCATGAGCAGCATTTATCTTGATGGCCTCTTGTTATTTGAGATGAAAGTCAGATAAGAGTTTAAAATTAATTCAACCCAGCAATCTCATTAAAAAACTGTCTACAATATGACTTTCACAGCAGAGTCATTCTGAAGGTTTAATTTTGGTCCTGTGCTGCAGCCTTTCCTTCCATAAATCCCGTTCTTGGCTTGGGGCACTAATTATGACTTTTATCAAGAGTCCTGTCCTCAAAATGCCTGTGCACACGTCTGTGTCTTGTGGCATCACCAGAGTCACCAAATGGGAAATGAATCAAATTACAAAAACCTAAAGATCTAGAGAATTCTAGCCTTGAGTAAGATAAAATGCCTACCTACTTCAAGGTGAGTTGTGAGGGTTTGATAGACACATGAAAAATCCCTATTAGTGCTAAAGTATTACTGGAATTAGGTCATGCTCTGGTGTCATTTTCCTAAAGGTATGGGTGTGATATTTATATCAGAAAGAGATGTGAATCTGTGTGAGATGAAAGTGTACTAATTTCAGAGTTGCTTTTAAAAATATTTCTCTTACCTCCTGCTTTTTTGAAGGGCCTCATGAGTCTGTCTAGAGCTGGTACCTCAATGAACTAGACATTTCATTGTCTAGTTCAGATTTACTATAACATATAGCAGTGATGGTGGTGAGAAACACATTTTGTGGAATAAATTACAGAGACAGAAAAAAAAATCAGCTTTTTTTGAGGTTAAAGTTTTCTTCCAATGAGAACTATTTATTGCAGGGGTTGGTAACAGAAAACAAAACCAGCAAAAAACTAAGATGCTGCTTTGGTCTGTTGAATACATCCAGAAAGTTTCCATCCTAATAATTTCTCTCTTAATGGGTAATCTTACTGCTTGAAAAAAGGTATTCAAAAGTGTTTTCTCCCTAAGTTATTAACTGTTGCCAACCCAATGTAGGCATGAGGTATAAGAGAGAACATCTAAAATTACATGAGATATCTACATTTAGGCAACTGATTTAAGCCCTTTGTGTGGTGATGGCAGTATAATTAATTCATACTATGTAATAAAATATGCATAAGTAATTCATACTGTAATAAAAGTGACTTTCTTGTTTTGTGTTAGTAGAAAGACGTGGTACTGAAAAAGACTGCAAGATTTCCTACTGTGTTCACACGTATGCAGGATATCTAAAAATATTTTAAGCTACTTCTTGCATTGCGCATATCATCTAAAGCAAAAGAAGCAAAGTTGCATTACATATACAATTGACCCTAGCCTTGAAAACTGTGTTAAAGATGGAAACTCATCTTAAGATCAATTTGTAAGCTTATGGTATGCTCATCAGCACCCATTTAATGAGAATTGGGAAGCTCTGTGTAGGCAAAGGGAAATAACAAGCTGAACTGCATAAGGAGCATGGAGCCACAGAATTCTGCAGGTCCCTCAATATATTAGGCACTAATCAGAGAAGAAAAGAATGTTGCATATTCTTTTCAATATTTTATTTTCCTTGGTCTTTGCTATGGAGTATAATGGAAAAATTTGGAACAGGGGAATTCCAGAGAGTAAATGCACAGTGCTCCATTTGACAGATATTTAAAAAAAAACTCTCTCTATATATCTCTAGATATATATGTATTCATGTGTGTGAAATGGAAAAACTCAGGAAATTAAATGTCAATAAATCTTTGGGACCAGATGGCATTCATCTGACGTTTCAAAAAAATGCAGAGCAGAATTACTATAAAAATATGTATAGATTGTCACTGAAAACAACCTCATCTATCAAATGAGGATAGTTGCCAATTGAAAAGATTTTTTAAAAGACAAGAATAGCAGGAAGAATTATATTGTGACCAGCGAATTTAATCTTCCATGGTAGGAGAATAAATGTATTCTGTTCCAATAAATTAGCATACTATTTTGTTTGATATCCTACCATCTTTGACAGGTTTAACAAAAATATTTAAAACAATGCAGAAAAAAACCCTGTGTCATTAGAACGTAGATATAACTAATTATTTTTTTAAAACGTCTTGTTATTGATCTTTCTACATAGTCTTCTAATGAAATTTGTTAACAAGAGGGTGAGAGTAAAGTTAGATCTGTTCAGAGATTAGGGGAAGACATTAGATTACCTTGATTACAGATAGGAAAGAAAGAAAAGACTGATATCTGTGCCTCAGCACAGGAAGAGGTTGTTATTATGATGTAGCCACAGGGTTCAGAGCTAGAGGGAGTGTCATTGAACATATTGAGTGTGTGAGAAAAGAGGTGATTGCTTGCAAAACAGGAACTTGTTTGTGCAGCTATGCAGTGCATTAGAAATTCCTTAGAAAGCTAGAAACCTGGGCAATGTACTTCAGGATAGGCAGGTGCAATGGAATTCATGCAAAAATCAACTTGATAAGCACTCAGTTTGGACTAAATCAAGCCTCTCGTAAAGGAGATAGAGATGGGAGGTAACCTGTCCCTTCTACATGAGAGCACACCAAAAGTCTTCTAGAATAAATTCAGTCCCATGGCTGCAACGGAGGTGAGCATCAGGTGTCCTGGGGGTGTCTGAGGTGCGAACTGCTCACAGCAGCATCAGACAAGCACTGCCTGACTTTTCACTGCCTGTACAGTAATGGTGGCTGTGACTGCGTCTCCTGGTGTTTTTATGGAACACATCAGTTACCTTAGTTCAGACATCCAGGCAGCTGCCTTCTCCCATCTCAGACAAAATATGTAGTGAGCACAATTAACCCTACAGAGCCAAGCAGCGCTTAAGGTAGGGATGGCTAAAGATGTCTGTGTGACAGGGAAAGATGATAAGTGGATTACCAAAATGTTACACTTTGTTAGGGATGAGATAGCGTTGTCTATTACACTTTTTCACCTTCATTAAAGGATTTACTTTTATTCATTTTATTCTGACAAAAAAAGGGAAAAGACAGCAAAGAAAAGAGTGAGGGAAGGCTCACCAAAGATGAGAGAAATGATAGTTAGAACTGTGGAAAGAACTTCAGCAATGAAGACTTGAAGCAATGCTAGGAAATCGATTTGTCTCCCTTCCAATGCACAGGCTGCAACTAATGATTTGGAGAACATTTCTGAGGGAGGTGCTTGCTATAAACCCCAAACTAATTGATCCATTTCACTTCAAAGTATGAGATAAGGGAAAACTCTTTATCTTTTCTACTCAGGGTAGCAATAAAGTCCTACTCATACTCCTTTCAGTTCCAGCAAGGAGTGTGCGTCACTGACATCCTCAAGCCCAGCTTTGCAAAGAAAACATCTAGAGACTGTTTCTTAAAAGCAGGCTGAGATCTGGTGTTCTCCACGGGAATCCAAAGGAAAGGCTGGACTTTTCACCAAAGATTTATGGGTAGCTTTTCCAAATTCTCAGTGTTCAGCTGAATAGGAAGTCTGCCTGTTTTAAGAGCTGGGTTGATAATTCAGTGCAGTGGGGATAAAGTATTAGCTTCTAATGTTTGCCAAGAATTTTGTATCAAGCCATCCTAGAGGAGCAGGAAGGAGGGCTTTGTGCCTGACATAGCAGAGCTCGTCTCTAAATACAAATATCTTACAGTCGGGAGTTTCAAAAGAGGATGTGTTTTAATACACACTGTTTGGAGAATTTGAGAGGTCAGCAGAACAGGACTTTCTTCTGCTATGATTTTTCTTCTAATTAGACAAAAGCCAACTTTTCCTCAGAAGGAAAGCCTCCTTCCCCAGCTCCCTCATTTCCTCATGGAATGCGATGTTGGCAGAACAAGGATTTACTTCTGAAATCATTGCTACCAATTATAAAGATAATTCCACTGAGAAAGTGTAGACCAAACATTTTCTCATCAAGACAAGTCCAGATGCTCCATTTTTGTGTGTTTTAAAACCAGTGCAGTGAAGTCTTTGAGGCACATGTAACTGGCAAGAGAAAGCAGAGGACAAAAGGGTAATGTTTTCACTCTTTTGCTTTAAATTAACAACTGTGTTGTGTTATCTTGTTTCCCAATAGAGATGTGAACAAGGACATGGATTATATGGCATGCCAAAATGAGTCTGTGGGCTTAAGTTGCAGGAACAAAAGGAAAGGACACTCTGATACAAGATACTGCAAAGACTCTTTAAGAGAATAATGTAGGAAAGAAGTCAAGATGCTAGAAAGGAGGGAAATAATGTCAAATTTTCATCTTCATTATTTTCAGGGCTGGAGGGGAGATAAATCTTCTTTCGGGCCTTTGGAAGGGTAGCATTTCTGTCCATGGGGAAAGGTGGGAAAGACCCTTCCCATATTAGCCAGACTGTCTAAAAGCCTGTGAGGGAGAGGTTGATGATGGGCCTGGGCAACTTTGACTCAATTTACAGATAGTCTGCAATACAAATTCCTCTCTTGCCTCCTGGGAGCTTGATCACAGGTAATAGAGAGCAACATTTTACACAGAAAAAAGGAAAAAACCCTGCATTTAGACAATTCTCATTGGAAAATTGTAGCCCAAGGCTGTAATAAAAATGCCAATTTTATGAAACTGAAACAGGCCTGGACATGCTGAATTATGGACTAAGGGGAGCACAGACAATTAATAGTAAAATTGCTCTTTAATATAAATGAGAGTTTAGGATAATGTTTTTGATAATAATCCTTTTGTAATAGCACAATAAAGGAATCTGCTCTCCCTGCCTTTCACAGATGAAGTAATTTAAATATGTCCTCTATTTCCTCAAGATCAGGCTTAGATATTTGACGTACACCGTAATGTCAGTCGTTATTTCTCGAGCACATTGGCAAAGTTTGACTCAATTTTTCCTAAGTGCTGAATTTCGCTGGAGGCTCTGTGTAGCACTGGAATGACTGCAGCAGTAACACATGAGAATGTGCGAGACTGAAATGGTGTGGCCGCTGTGGTCCTGACTCCCCTGGCAGGACAGGGCAGAGAGTGGTGCTTTGCACTGGTGGGACACATGCTGGGCCTTGGCTCACCCTCTTGGCAGGAACAGGAGGGAAAAGCTGGTTGTGAGGGGTCTGTTCATAAGGCAAACACTGGCAGACTTTTTCAGCCTTGTGTTTTGAGTAATACAGTAAAGTTTTCAAATGCGCCTCTTGGAAGTGGTGCTCTGGAAGATCACACAGAGCCACAGCGTAGGAGATGGCGCGGAATCACTCCCTTGTCTGTTTCTGTTGGCTTCACAAAAGAGTCCGGCAGAAACGATGGCCCCAATGTGTCTCCCTGTGGAGGGTCACCAGCAACCCAATCTCACGTCTGCACTGCTTTATAAGGCATTGATTTTTCTCCTAGGAACAGATAATGCTCTCACCAAAACGAAGGACCAAATCCCTATTGATACCAATGGAAGTAGAATCCAGCTTTTGTGATTTAAGTGGAGTGTGTAAGGAGGGCTCTCTGTCCCAAAGAAGAAAGCCTCTAAGTTTTTTAGGCTTGGTTGCATTTATCTTACAGGTGATCTGAAACAGGTGTTGTCAGCATCCCAGTTCCCTTAAGTGCTTTCTGGGGGAAGTGCCAAGTGCACCAAAGCTTTGGGTTATTTCTCTTGCCTCTTGACTAAAAGGGCTGACTGATATTTGCGCAAATAGCAGAGCAGCAGCTCCCTTTCATGCTTGGGGGAACCTGGTAGTTGTCCAAACTGCTGAGATTCCTTTCTGCCTGGGGCAGTGCTCTCCTCAGGCTGGGAATCCAGGCACAGCCCCCGATCTGGCTGTGTCATCACTGGCAGTGAAGGAAAAGTGATGCATCTTCGTTATACCATCAGGATGCTAGCTTCTAGGGATAGGGTTAATTGGCTTTTTAGGATGGTGGGAGGGAAAAGAGGGAAAGTGTGACAGCTGTTTCTTTAGATGGGATGTTGTATGAAACATTTAAGAGCTTGCACCCCCCTAGAGTTAACCTTTCCTGCCTGCATTTCAAAGCTCAGTCATGAGGTTAGGTTTGAAAAGGCTGATGGGTTGGAGAAGGGGAGGTTAATATATTTTATTAACATCAACTAGGAAGAAAAAAGCTTTTCGCATCATGACCTGAATCATACTCTCCTACTGTAAATGAAATGACAGCTCACCTGGAAGAAGAGAGAGGGGACGTAAAGCCAAATAATGATTCATAAAAATTCATTGCTGCAAGATAAGCAAGTTTTGAGGAATGTGTAGTGCTAGAACAACTTTTCTGTATGCAAAACCCTTATAGCTGAAAGCGATTAAATCAATTAATTAATTAATACCATACAATATGTCAGAGCTTGTTTGTCCCAACAGAAGGTCAGCTGAAGAGATCCAGCTGATGTGCTTCCTAAGACATTGCAGCACAGGGCACTGTCCTGGCAGCACAGGGCAGGATGTGGATCCTGACTGGATAGCTCAAGTTTTTGGGTTTTGCAGCTGGCTATTGCATAGACTTCTTCATCTGACTCTTGTCTTCAGGGCATTTACTTTCTGCACATTTTTCTGGCTTCTTGGCCAGCATGAATGTCTCTTTGGCAAAAATTCACACAAGGACGGTATCCTTAGGACAGGTCTTCAGCTGACGAGCCACGCATCTCAGTGTTTTATGTTCCTACATAACACCAGGCTCTGCTGTGTTCTGTTTCACACTGGTGTAAATGTGGAGGAAATCTGTGGCCTATCAGTTTACACTGAGGAGAGAAGGAGACCCACTGCGGTGAGTGCATTGTACAAAATGAAGTAATAAGTCAATCTGAGTCTCCACTTGGCTTTATCAAAGGGCAGGCAGAAAGACATGCTGTGGGGAGGTGGGGTGAGGTGGGAGGGTGGCAGGCTCAGTTTGAATGTTTGCCCTTTGAATTAATTCTGGTTGACCTACTTCAGCAATGATTGAAGAATTTTTTATTCAGTTTGCCCTGATCTATCCCCTGGTGAGCATGTGCTTGTTATTTTTTAATGAAACCATTTCACAGCCTGTTGTTTTAGGTGTTGCGAATGGAGGAGAGTGAGGTTATTTTTTTGGTTTATATTCTATTTTTTGTTTCTTCAGAGTTCCCAATGCCACGCGGTTGCTTTTAACTGAGTGCACACAGAGCACTCCCGATTCCTCACTCTCAGCTCAGCCGGTTTATTTTCACAGCAGATAAAAATAGTGTAAAGATGCAGTCATTGATTGAAAAAAAATATCTCTTAAAGGAGCCATGAACTGAGTATTTTTGTCTTTCCTTGCAAGTCATGTGCAAGTAGACTTGAAGAGTGTCTTGCTCTGTCTTTAAACTTCTCCAGGGTGTTTCAGCCTTTAGACACAGAATGAAGGTAGGATGGGATACACTGAAGTCACTGTGAAAAATAGCTCTTAACTTACACTCTGTGCTTAGGTCAGACACAAAGGGCTTGCCATCCTGGATGAGATCACTGTTCCATCTTGTTCTCTGTCTGGGGAAAGTGCAGCATCTCTCCCATCACACCACTTGATTATTCCACCAAAGCTGTTTCACTGCAGATGCAGTTGCAAATGGTGAGATCCTGAGGTCTCTGCATATTTGAGAGCTTAACTTCACAAGAATCACACTTATTCTCCACCACTCTGGAGCTTCTGTTGTACAATGAAAGAGGCTTCAAGGTTGACTAATGACTTACTGCCTGCAGACCCAGGGCTGATTGCCTTTTGGAGGTATTGCTTTGGCTCTGAAGCGGCAGGTAAACAGCAATTTTGGGGGTTTGTTAGCCATCAAAAGCCACCACGTTTTTCTCAAATTAAAAGATACCAGGTTTGGTTTTGCTGTACAAAGTGGTACAAAGGAGGAATCCTCATGGCAATCTGAGAGACACTGTTGTGTTGTGTCTCTCCCTGTTGCCGACAGTATCAGCATTTGTTTTGTGGGGCAGGGCTAAAGGGCAGAATGCATGGAGCTTAAAAGAAGTATTTTTTTGAAATGGTTATTTTTGAGATTTGGTTTTGCTATTTTTTTACTGTCTTTAAGAAAGTAATTTTCTGGCTGTGAAAGAAACATGAAAAATGTTTTTTTAAACAACTGAATGTTAAATAAAAAGGCTTTCAGTTTGTTAAGTGAATGCTTCTTAGGCAACTCTCATTGCTCACAGTTTCAAATATCGATTTCTGACTTAAAAGAAAAATTGACCAAATGCCAGTAACTATTTTTCAACAAAGAAATAAATAATACTTCTAGAGAGGAATAACATATTGTATTATTTATTTTATCATATCCCTATGATTAGCTATGTGACATAGAAGTTGAAAGGCAAAAAATCCCCAAAGAAACTTTTATCTTGAACAAAGACATACAGCTTTAGTCCTTCTTCTGAGTATGACTTGCCAGGAACAGGTTTCATAATGGGACACTATTATCATAACTTTAATCTGGTTTAAATTCAAAAGTCTTCCTGCAAGCCTCAAGGCCTAGAGGAAAGACCTTTACTAAGTTATCTAAAGAAAGCAGATTGCCTGCATTTCACTTCTTAAAATCCATAAAATCCTTTGAATTTACAGAACAGCTGTCCATAATAAAACATCAAAAAAGCTCTATTTTGAGTCTTGAAACTGAAATAAACACAACAGAGAAAAATACACTTATGTTGAACACATTTAGAAAGGTTCATATGCCAGCTGCAAGCTTTTCACCTATTTATTGCTAAAAAGTCTTAAGGTAACTCATTAGAAAAGGTTGTCAGATGACATAACAGTCAATAAACATACACGGAGGAGCCTCAAAATATTAAAAGATCATCCACCAGACCTCCTAGGAAAAAACAAGTGACCTCTAATGAAATTGAGAGGAGAAAATGTTTCTAAATGCAGGTTTTGTTCAAACATTGACCTTCAAATTTTTAAGTTAGTCTTCTTTTTGCTGTTCTTACTAACCTGTTCTAGGATCTTTTCAAGGTTAAGAGAGGAGTTACTGTAACATTTCAGTGTAATAGGTGTTCACTTAGCATATGTTGGCCATGAAGAGGACAAATGGAGTCTTTTCGTTCCATGGCTGTTTAGAAAAATAGCATTTATGATATTGATCCCATGTAAATGTCTCCATAACTTACAGATATGCTTTTTTGAAATGAAATTTCCTATGAAGTCAGGTGCCAGTTAAAACAATATTGATGTCTGTTTCTCTAGCACCTTTGTTCCTTCAAGACCTTAAACTTACTTTGATATCACAGACCCATCCATAATTTACTGACAGAGTCTAGGACATGGCAGGATGGGAAATAAAATAATAATGGATCTGAAGACAGATTTTTTTTTTTTTTTTAAAAAGAGCATTTACCTCCACTGAGAACAAAGTTGTTCTTTCTAATGCTCTTTCTGTGGTTCTCCAGATTGGGCTTCTGCTTTCAAGAATTTTCCTAAGTTCACTGATGAAACCAGCTCATGTTTATTGTGGCTTAAAATTTTTTTTTTTTTTTTAATCTCGTCAACTGGAAGAGCACCTGTGGTAAAAAAAATCCCTTTTTGAAAAGTAAATGGGCAGTTAGCATTTAAACACAGCAATGCAGACTCAGCAGAAACCCTGCCCCATGGTACTAGGGAAGGAAAAATTAGTCAACTAGATTTTGGTGACAAATCAGTTCCAGCCCTCTTCATTTTTATACCTTCTGAAGACTTGTGCTTCTTTTCTGACATTAGTGACTGACTGCTGACTTCACAGTGAGTATTAAGGTGCATTGCTATAGGTTTGGACACATGATGATGCAATGTATATAGGTTTGGACACATGATGATGCAATGTATATAATTTCCAACATGTGATGGCCTTTGTGTAAAACACTAGGTTACTTAAACTATCTTGTCCTGCTTTTGTCTCATCAAACGAGTGATGAGCGGAAATAGCTTTGTCCTCATATAAGGGACAGAGACCTAGGATTGCTTCTTCCTTCTCTTAATAAACAGATGAGACAGGACAACACAGTGGAATTTTTAGGGATCCCTTGGTTACCTCAGCACTTGTTGAATTTTTGCCATGAAAAGGCATGGCTTTCTGCAAGGCAGAAAGTGTGTGTGCTTAACTAGTTGAAAAAAATCTGTTTAATCATATTGCAAACTACAGCAAGTGCTTCATTTCTAAAGCAAAGAGAAGATTATTTATTGAGGACGGTTCTCAAACCAATGTTTTACAGATTTTCTGTTCAAGACCTAGTAGCACTGTTATCAAAACAGTGGCACTTAGAGTGCATTTGTGTTCTGACCAGAGGAACTACAGTAAGAGCAAAGACTGAATTCAGAAAATGGACTGTAGAGCAGAAAGCTTTTCTTCTAAGTTAAGAAGAAAAAAAAGAAAATAAAAAAAATGAAAATAAGCTCAGCACATAATTTATACCAGGTTCCTTCCATCACTTTCTTAATCAAAGGCTCTGGTGTATGTCCCACACCACTGAGTGGAATAGGAGTACAAAAGGCAGGAATGGAAAGGAACAAGTATGACATGGAAGTACAAAAGGAAGGATTGTCACAAGCCACAAGTGACAAAGCGAGAGAATGTGAACAAAACATGTTTCATGCAACAAACACCCCATGTGTTTATGCTCTGCCAACTAAAAAATTTTACAAGTAATTTTTATTCAAATTTTTAAATAATTCACCAAGTAATTTTTCCAGTTGCTTTCCCTTTCTTTTAGTATTTCTCATTATTGTTTTCCCAGTATTATCTGATCTTAAATTCTTACCTTTGTAATAATGACAACTTAAGTTCTTACTTCCTTAAAAGAGTAAAATAAATTATTGGCTGGGGGAAGGAAACTAATGGGAAAAAATAATGTTTGATGAGGGGGAAAAAGCAGAGGTTAGGAAAGGGTACATAGATTCTGTCCAGAGCTACAGACACATTATGTGTCCTTATGTGTGAAAGGATATCCCTAAAGATGGCTCTGCCAGGAAAGATTAAGTCATGCTTGGGAAGAGGAGCTCAGCAATGGGTTGGCTATTGAATAAGTGCAGAAATTCTCCCTGACTTTGAGGATGTTTTCAGCTGTCTATTCTTGTTAAACACAGGCAGAAAGAGAAGGTTGAAAAGGATACAGCTTCCAGTTGCAACTAGTCCCTCATACTGATAAATGGATTCAGGACTATCAGTCTGAGGTTTTAAGGATTTCACTGCTGTTTTATAAACAGCATCGCAGTTGCTGAATGTTTGCTCTTTCAAATGGGGAAGATTTCAGCAAATGCTACCACTGTGCCAGTTCTCCAGCATTATCCTAATACTGAGCCAATGCTGTGCTCATGGTTACAAATCTCCCTGTGGCATTTAAGAGGTGGTGCTAAGTGGCTGCTTTTTCTAGACCAGTAATATTCACAGTATCTTGTTTTTACTTTGTTGAATCCAAGCAATCAGTATATCCATCTGCCGTTTTTGTGTCCTTCAAATTAGATATTTCAGATCTGTACTTTTTTGTCCTTTTAACAGCTGTACCAAGTAAGCTGAGTCTCACAAAAGCTCCACTTAGTTAATAATATTGGTGGCAGAAATTGCTGTAAGCCTCAATACAGAAGCCTTCAGAGCAAAGAATGTTTGAGGGAAAAGGGCTGAGTACTTGAGCAAAGTCTGTCCAGTTTAAAGTTGCCCATGGCCTGTTGTCTTGGTGGCATGTTGGAGTGACACAAGGTGGAGGACCTGAGATGGCCTCAGAAGGCCAGCCATGAACACCCACTGGTGTCTAGGGATGGCCAAAGCGAAGGAGATGAGAGATGGGAATGTTGATTCTCGCCCACACGGCTCTGGTTCCAGTGTTGTGCAACACAGGAGATGGCCCAACTTGTTGAGATGGGATTTACACTCCTCTGGCCCAGTGAGAGCTGACAGTGTCAAAGTATCACATAGTTTTTGCCCTCACACACCCTAAAACTCGGCTGTCAGTTTGTCTTTGCTCAAGGGAAAAACAGCAACCTTCCTCCCTTATCAGGCTATGCAACATCTGTTTCAGTTTATTAGCTACTCTCCTGCAATATTGGAAGACTTTGGTCTGCTGGAAACGAAGTTTCTGTTATCAACAGCTGCCAGTGGAATGTGCTTTTGTGGAGCATCCTGTGCCTTTGCACAGGACTTGCTCAGCCTTGTAATTAAACCTCTCTGGTATGGAGAGTGAGCAGAAGGCGTGGAATGGAAGCGGAGCTCATGTCAAAGATGTCATTCACAATTGTTTCATATCTAAACTCTGATTTTCACATAGTAAGAGTGGTGACATACTGCTTTTGTTCTTTTGCTGACTCCTGACACCAACTCAAACACATATTGTGGATTCCTTCATCTTGAAATCCCGCTCTTCCAATGCCACTGCTTGCAGGGCAAGCATTTGCTAGAAGGGTTGTTCTAGTAGCTGATCCAACACCTGTGGGGGAAATGCTTTCTTGGAGTTCTTTTTTTCGTGACTTGGTGGGATTGGTCATGGACAACTGAAAAGAAGTAAAGCCACTGTGTTTCCCACAAAGTGACTTGGAACTACCAGCTCTGGCAAAAGTAAGACCTGCTGAAGTACTAGCATATCTGCTTTGTATTTCTATTTGTATGTATTTCAGTGTGATAAAGTGTCCTCCAACTCAGCAGCTGGAGCAGCACAGCATTAAATTTATCTGTTGCTGTTATTTTGAAATTTATCAACTCCTGTGTTTATGTATCCTGAAGTGCCTGTTCCTGTGTCCTCCTTCCCCAGATGCAAAATATCACTCTCTTTTTGGACTCCATTAAGTACACCTATTGAGTAAAATATTGTGCTCTCCTCACCCTCCCATCTGCAGATTGCTCCCCATATGTTGCTTTATAAGATGCAATTTAATAACTAAAGGGAATTAATACATTAAAAAAATTGGGCATGAATTTTAAGTGCTTGCAGAAGCTGCCAGATGGACAAGCAGAGGAGAGGAAAGACCTTTCTTTGTCACTAGGGTCCTAAACCAGAGTACCAGCAGCACAAAGCTCCTTACATAGCATGTTACTGTTCCTTATCTTCCTTCTTTACCAATCACTGAGCTTTTTCTTGGGATTCACTCCAGTCCCAGGCCAGATTGAGTTTTTTGTCTGTTTCACTGTCTGTCTGTCCAACACCAAGCCCCAGTCAAAAGGATCAGCTTAACATTGAGAGGAGAGGAAAACAGTGCATGTGAGTAGGTGAAGTGTGCCCTACTCTTGGGCTGGGAAATAATTACCTGCTTGCTGGAAAATATGCAGCTGGTAGCCAGGAATTGCCAAAGCCCATCTTGAGTGGCTGATGTTTCTAGCGAGGACACAAAGGCAGCTGCAGATAAACAGAACTACCACTTTACACATGTCCAGTCTGCACTGATACAGTCTGTGGTTTGCTGAGATTGCCAGAATAGTATACAGCAGAAGTCTGTTTGAAACCTGGGTTTATATAACTAATCCACTAAAATGCTATAATGAGTAGTGCATTGAGCTTTAATCAAAAAGTGGTCTTTATAGCTACAAAATCAGTGCACAATAGTATTATGTAACACAATTGTACATTAAAAAAAACCCAAACCCAAGGGTTCAGCACTGATGGCTTTTGGTATCTTATTATTTTGCTGCTTTTAAATCTGCTGTTTGTCAAGCCTGCTTGCTTCTCAGAGCATGCTTTTAGGTAACATCACAGGTAAGGCTGCCATGTTTATTTAAAAATAGGTCACCCAACAGTTTTCAGGCTTCCTTGCAAAGTATTCACGATTGCTTACTGGATATTGAATATTGGCACTGTTTGTCACTGTAGAGTGAAGCAGTGCTCTTGTGAGTTTTGTTCAGCTGTTGAACAACCTCACAATCGTTGGCAGGTTTCATATTTATTTGATAGAAGTCAACCATTGATCTTTGAAAGTCTGAAGTTTTTTGCTAATCTGTTAAAATAATGAAAACACAAATGAACAAAATACAGTAGAAAAAAAGGTGTTTTGAAGCCATGGTATAAAAGCCAACCCTCTTTATCACCCTGTTGCCACTGTCACTCATTCTGAGCCACAGAGCACTGCCAGACAGGGGCTGTGACTGGAAGCCTGTGGGCATCATGAACAGGGTAAGGTTTGGAGTTAGGTCAGCTAGAGATGAAGCCATTATGTCATTGGCACACACAGAGTTCTTATTTTTAAGTCTTCTTTGATGGAGCTTTTTACACCTCCATGACACAATGAGAACTTTTGTGGCTGTCTGCCCAAGCTATGCAAAGACAGCTGTGCAAAAAGAGGCAAAATGGCTTGCAATTGGAAAGAGATGTTTTTTCCTGTTTTAATTTAATATTCGTTATGATTAAAAGTAATCAAAATTCAAGTTGGTAACAAAGAGCTTATCATAGTATTTTATGTAAATACATTAAGCTAATAAATGAACAGAATAGTTAATGGAAGTTAATGGAATAATTTCAAATGGATGTAATAAACTTAGCTGTACAGATAATAACTTACTGCATTTTCTCTATATAAGAAAATATGTCTTCTATCTATCAACTGCCTGTTGGCTCTCGGGGTCTTCTACAAGTACCTAAAATGAAGGGTAGGCAGATGGGGGTTGGTCTTTTCTCCCAGATAACAAGCAATAGAGCAAGAGGGCACAGCCTTGAGTTATACCAGGCAAGGTGTAAACTGGATATGAGGAAAAATTTTGCCTCTGAAAGGATGGACAAGCATTGTAACATGCTGCCCAGGGAAAAGTGGAGTCACCGTCCTTGGAAGACACGTAGGTGTGTTCTTTGGGGACACAGTTTAGTGGTGGCTTTGACAGTGTGGGGTTAACATTTGGATTTGATTATCTTAGGGGTCTTTTCCAGCCTAAAGCATTCTGATTCTCTAAGGCAGTCCCTGAACATTGGCCAAGACTGCAGGTGACTGCTGCTGAGCTCATCCCTCCTTGTATTGCCCCTACACATGAGCTCTGTGGCCTGGGACCCAGCACCACATTTTTGGCCAGTTTGTACCCTGCTTTTGTTACTGCTTGTGGTAAGTGTGTCTGGCAATTGAAAGGTGCTTCTTCTCTAAGTCATGATGTTGTACCTGTACCTTTTATCTCCAAAGGAAGAACCAGACAAGGTAGTAGGTTTTTACATTAGATTTCTTTTTATTGTCTAATTGTCAAACTACCTGCAGCCCAGGTTGGATGCTGCACTCTGTTCTTTCATGCACATTACACTCAGTGTTTATATCCCATTATCGTACCCTGCTGGCAAGAGAGTGAATAGAAATTTTGAAGAATATGTGACAAGCAATTCAAGGCAGCTTTTGGACAGCCCTAGTAAGTTAATCAGTTTTTGATATCTGCAAACCAACTGTACTTGGGGCTGGAAGACACCATGCAACACCACTTTAAATTGTTTCCTCTTTGTGGAAAGTGTGTGGTGGCAGCATCATTTGGACAAGGGAGCGTTTGACAGCTCACCTGTCACGTGCAGCACACCCTTCAGGAGCTGCTCACCCTTGGCTTGGCACCAGCCAAGTGCTACTGAAGCAGGGGCTAAACAGGAGAATCATTTCCCAATCAAACAGCAGCCTGGCTGCTTATCCCACTGCTGAAAGGATCTGTCAAACACTGCTGCCAGCAGGACAGTCATTTGGCATGTTTATTCAAGTGAACCTGTGCTTGGCTGGTTTTTCTTTATGCATCTGGTGTTGAAAGCTTTTTTTTTTTTTAATGAGGAGAGGCTGAGGAGATAAGAAAACAGGTAAAATACTTTGGTGATTTGTGGTTTCAACATATTCATTAATGCAAGGTGGCAGGATGATAGATATTGAGAAAACACTGCAGAGTCTGTGCAGCCATGCAAAGGGGACCTTGCCAAGATTTAGTAAAAGAAAGAGTGATGAGACAGAGTGTGTGTACATGGCCTGACCTGGTTAATCGGTGCTTGGCTTGTCCAGATGTTGGAATATTCGAGTAGCTTAAAGAGTGACCTGTTAGCAGAGTAAACAGTGTTATGCCTGTGCTGTTGAGGCATTAATCTGAACTTCCTGTGGGATTTAAAATACAAAGTAGAACTATGATTTTACAAAGGATGGGGATTGGGATTATCCAGGTCTTAATATAGCTATTTCTTTTTTATAAAGCACATCATCTCTACTCAGTACAGAAGCACTTATCTCCTAAAACTACTAGGAAAATCCTACAAGCAAAGACAAACTCAAACATTATTATTTGAAACGGGAGGAGGTTAGGGGGAAAATGTAGTTTTCATACAATAACATTCCCTGAATTATTTCACATGTCTTTGTATGGATTACATAGCCTATCCCTGTACCTTAAATTCAGTCCTCTACCACTGCAATTGTGTGGGTTTTAGCTGCTGAGGGTTTTTTAAAAGGTATTTCTACAAGAATAGAGATAATAAGCAGTTTGAAAAGCAGCAGTTTAGGAGCTTACAGAGGCTGGGGATGAATTCATCTTTCCTCACTGTTCATCAGCAACTTATTGCAGACATTTGAAATTTTTCTCTAAGTCCTAAAGTTCTAAAGACAGATACTTTCTTGCCTATTCCTGTATTTTCCTTACCAAGCACAAATTTTTTTGATTAATTGTGTTTGTAAAAAAATCTTTACTTTGCATTGATTAAAATTCAGTATCTTTCTACAGAAGTTGATAGGTCTGGTTTAGATTTATACCTGGGCAAATTGAAATGAGAATTTGTCTGGTTATGCCTGTACATATGCACACACTTATTTTTAAAATCCCTCATTAAGAAGTTATGTATTGCTATATATTGCTTTTCTTAGACAATGAGCTCAGGTGTTCTGACCACTCTGGTTTGCTGATCCAGTGACTTTTGGAAATACTCTAACTCCTTTGATCATCTAGCTTTTCTCTGGGGTGTTGACTTCTTATGCTTTAATGCAGCTTTCATTTACTCATGTCCATTTTGTCCGTCACTGCAGCCAGGGCTGTAACTTCTAGGAAGGTGTCCAGGTTTAAGTATGCAAAGTGTTTTTAATTTAATTCTTAACCCAAATGTGGGTTATTGTCCATGTGCAGAATCAGTGCATATCTTAAAATTCTATCTTACTTTCTGCCCATTTCCACTTGGATGTGTATATCAGTGTATCGGAAGTTCAGAAAAAGTTACGAGAGATCTTTCCAAGTAAAATTTGGAAATCTATGTCATTTTCATTGATTAATTTCTTGAATCAACTCATGCATATCAGACGTTGGAAATTCTGACATCATCATGCTTAGTCCAATATAACAAGGGGCTCAGATTTTACTTAAATAACTGTAGATTATCAAAGATCGTATGTAATCACATCATGTGCAGAATATGTCAGCCAGACCTCATGACACTCTCTGTAAGATCTTGAATTTGGTGCTTAAAATTTCAGTTCAGAGTATGTAAACACACTGAAAATAACTCTTCCCTCTAAACTTAGATTGAAAAATGCAACCCTAAGTCCTGTCTTCCCACACACCCCCAAAAATATGCCTACATGTTAACGGGCACCTGCTTCCTTTGCAGAGATGATCCATTTCTGAGGTTATAAATAAGTGTATGTTTCACTTGGTTTGGTTCTGTGTTTTCTACAAGTGAGACCTAAAGATTTTGTTTGATTTATGCTACAGACCCGACACTGTGGATCAGGTGCGGCCTCTAAAAGGCTTAATAAGTTTTTCCTAGTCCAGCAGGGGTTTGATCTCTTGGGTTTTCATGTCCGTTTGCAAGTCAGTAAATTTGGGAACTGGATGGCTTATAGGATCTGGATGTGAAGGTTGCTCCTCCATGGCTTTGCACTGTTAAGTGTCTGTCCCTTCAATGCCACTTTGTTTCAAGGTCAGAAGCCAAGGAGCACACAGGTGGGACAGGATGAAAGAGCTGGGAGAGACAGATGTCCAGGTCCCAACCACTATGGGTGGAAGAGAAGAGGGAGGAAGGGTCAGGGGAACTGCCACAACAGCAATATGCAAACTGGTTGTGATTTTAGCAGCAGGTTTGCCAGACCACATTCTGTCTGCTGTCCAATGTCCTCTCAGTTAGCACCCCCTACACAGGTGACACAAAATACGTACTGTTGGAGACTCACAGCCAAAACATTTGATCCTTAGATCTTCCTAATGCATCCCAGCATTTCTTAAATTTGCATTCCATTTTTCTTAAATTTGCTTTGTACCAGCAGATAGAAGATTGTTTGGTGACTAAGTAGCATCGACCTTTTCTCAGCAGGGCTGGGTAAACCATGGTTGTGTAACATAGCAGAGGTTCATACTACATGGATCTTACAGGTACTGCTTGTGCTAGTGACAAGCACTAGAGAGCCAAATAAAATGGGCCAGGGAGAACTCTGTTCTGGTAACACTTCTCTGCTAACTGTGCACCTTTCTAGTACAGTTGCAGGGCAAAAATATGGACCAGCAGCTCTAAATGGATGTGGTAGGAGTTACATCTCACTGCCTTTAACTTTGCACCTCAAATCAAACCAGGACTTGTTTAAATTAGAGTTGTCTGCCAGACACCTTTGGGAATTTTCAGAATGAGTTCCAAGTTTGCAGCCATAAATCTTTAGGGAAGCATCTTCCCTGCTCTACTCTCTTACTGCAGTCCCTATGGCAGTCCTTGGTCATGCTGAAGCAGCTGGCAGAGACCGGAAGTAAGGAATTGAGTAGGAATAATGCAACATTGTCCAGTTCCCGTGTTTACCATTCTCACCAAGGGCTCTTCAGGGCTTTTTTTGGGAGATAGTTATGGAGAATGAAATGTAGTTATATCTCTTGAGCTGCTTTGAGTTCATTACTCCATTGTTTGAGAAACTATATATTATTTTCCATAGTAGCCAAAAACCTAAATTATATAAACTGCTGCTTTAAAACTAATGGTGCACTGATGACTCATAGTATTGCTTGAGCTGGGAACATAACAGGGGTGTCTCAAAAGAGGCAGCACAAATCTTTTGCTTTGTACAAAACAATATGGTGATTTTAAAGCATGGAGATACATGGCGATTTTTACAAATAATTGAAATATGTGCTTTCTGACAGCAGTGACTCAGGTTGTTTAGCAATCTCTAAATGAAATACCAATGTTTGGCAGGGTCTGCACCTGCTTCTAGAATAATTTAATTTTTCAGACAAAGTGGCACTTGGGGGATTTTTTTGGGAGAGTGGGTGTGATTTTTAAAGACACAAAGTTTTGTCTAAACCAAGGCTGCATGCTGTATTTGCCGTGTGTCATAACCTTATCTTAGCAGATTTTCCATTGCTGCACAGTGTGCATCTGTGACTGAGACAAAATCAATGCTTATAGATTTAGCTGTGTAATCCTATCACTTGACCTCCTAGATATGATTTGAAATGTAAAGTTCGTTAATGTTTAAATGAACTTGAAGGCCCAGGGTCTCTAGAGTTTTCGGTTTCTTGGAGAATAATCCATTTCTTATCTTTTTTTCCCGCTTGTCACTGTCTTTTTGTCTCCTTAATCATTTAAGACTCTGGAGCACTTAATCATGTCCAAACTATATATGGCTAGAAAAAAGCAGGAATGTTGCTAATCATGTTACCAAAAGCTGCTTAAGCATGGTGAACACTTGAATTCCTCTATAGGAATCAGGGTTTGGAAAACTGAAACAGAAAGTGAGTAATTTGCTTAAGCTGCTTTTGTCATGAAATCAGTTAAAATTCATTTACCCCGCGCTATAGACAACTACTCTTGCCTTTCAAATAAAAGTGGTGTGCTTTTCTCTATCTTACCTGTTTTGGAATCAATATTTTTGTGAAGATGTAGAAAAAATGGTTGATTTTGTTTTTCTCATTCTGAGCTTCAGTGGATCATACATACAAGTGTCAGGGAAAAAAAAACATATTAGAGGTTACTTTGAGAGAAAAATTCCTGTATGAATTTGTAGAAGTGTGAGACAAAATAAATTTGTAACTTGTTGCAAATTTTGCTGACCCTGCATTTAACCATCTGTTACTTATTTGGATTGCAGTGATGAGAAACCGGGCATGTTCACCTAGGTAAGGAAGTAGACTACTTGGAGGAGGTATTTCAGTTTTTTCAGAGCTCACTTAGCGTGATTGCCTGAATGCTTAAAGCAGCAATTAACTACTTTCAGTCTCTTAAAACCCAATCTAAGTGAGACAAAATGCTGTTTCATTGAGCTGATGTTCTGCACTGTAATTGATTAAACTCCTGGACTGGGCCCCACTTCCTAAGGTTTTTCCTGCACATTCAGGGTCTTTGTACACTTGGTGCATCTGAGCCCTATTTTTATGAGAACTGCTCAGAAGTTTGGAAATGGTGTTCAAGTAGGAGAGCTGCATTCAGTGTAGACTGCCAAATCAAGCTGCCTCAAGCGCATCAAACTCAGCATAGGGTTTGTGTTCTTCATGTTTATGGCCTTCAGCAGTTCTGCAGGAGAACTTGGCTCTGGATTTAGCTTATTCCCAACTCAGCTCTACTTCCTTCATTTCCCACCAGTGAATTCCCTATGTTGAGGCACCTCTGAGAGTGCCTGGGGCATGTTGGGGGGGATGCCTGCCTCTCTGCCTGCCTACTCGCACACATCACAGGTGGGACCAAAACTGCAGCGAGGTTACTAAAAAGTGGGGTTTGTCTTTCAGAAAGTGTGTCCTGATAACAGAAGGATTTTGCTTTGAAAATCATTATCCGTGTGGGCTAATGCCTGCTTACATGTACACAGCCTGTGGGCTCAGCTTTGAGGTGAGTGAGGTTTTACATTTCGGCACAAATACTGCCCTAGGCTTGACCTTTGGCCCTGCTTGAGCGGCTGGAGCTCAGGGCCAGTGGGCTCTCTGCTCCCAAGGAGCACGGGCTCATGCTCCCCCAGGACAGGCAGAGAGGCTGCCACTGCAGGAGAGAAATTCAGGAAGATTTGCTGGTGGCTGAAGCATAATTAATGAGTGTAAAATCAAATTGATGGTGATCATTGGTGAAGCTCAGGGCTGTGCCATTCTCATCTGTCAGGCAGGTTCTCTGTGGTTTGCAGTGTGCAGCCACTGGAGACCCTGGGTTTGGAGTCAAAGTGTGTGGTTTTTTGGTGACAAAGTCCAAGGAGCTGCAATAGTACAAGAGAGGAGCATTAATGGAATTAATTATTCCAGGGGCTATTGCTTGAGGAAATATAAATTGGACCAGAGACTCTCTCATATTAAGCGGGTGTCTGTATGTGATGCTGTTTATGACTGTGAAACTAATCTATGTTAATAATTGATTGTTCAATTAGTAAAACAAATGAGACAAAGCTAGGCAGCTTTGTGTGCCAGTGATGACAGGAATATATTTGACTGCAGCCCATTATCAGTCTAAGGCTGAGAAACATTATTCCAAGAAAATCCTTTGTTATTCCTCTTGTTTACTCTTTTCTTCCACCACCACTTACAGTGGCATAATGCAGTCAGACAGTAAGTACATGCAGTGAATAGCATTAGATGAAGATGTAGCTGTGCTTATTGTATTGCTGATAATAACACCAGACAGCATAAAAAGCCCAGAGCTGTTCAGGCAAGGTGACATCAGAGCCCCAACTTTTCCTGCAGATTTTCAGGAGGAAAAGCAAGCTTGCAGCAATTCTTGCAGAGGGGCACAGAAACAACATCTGCTGCTATTTTGTCTTGTTTGCCCTTGTAGTGTCGTTATGTCCAGAGTGATAGTGCGTTTTGCAGCAAATGCAGAAACTTTGGTGTAAGCAAACATAACTTTTTGACAAGCCTTGGAAATGCGTAAATGTAGGTACTGATTGCCCCCTTTACAGTGTGAGGCTTTTTTAAACCGTGCTTGAGAAAGTGAAAATAAATCCTTTTTCTTGGTGTCTTTTATCTTACAAAGCAGTGCATGTGGAGTACACTGTGAAGGTTTTCTCCATCAGTTTCCAGGAGCTTGCAAATCCCTTATCAGAAGTTATACAAGAGCTGGACCTCTTCTGCTTAGGCTGTTTAAATCTGTACAGGTTTTTACAAATCAGTATTGCAAGTAACACACCAGTAATCATTCTTCTGTTTGCCACCTGTAGCTTTCCTAGAAGGGTCTCAAAGAAACATATAACCATTAATTGCTTAATCCTCACTGCTCTCCTGCCAGCTCAGTCCAGTGACTGTAAAAATGTATTGTGACCATTTTTCAAAGAAAGGTTGCAAGGAGAAGGAGGCAGATTAATAAATGGATGGAACCAGCTTAATAAATGGCCATGCTCTGTATTCATCTCTCTCCTTTTGGAAAGCCTGATCCAGTCCCACAGCCCCTCTAGCTCAGTCAGCACTTTTCAGACTTCTGCCTGGCCATTTGAGAATTTGAGCTTCACATGGTTTTGTCTCTTTGAGTTTTGGGAAAGCAATTAGTAAGTTACTCTGCTTGTTGCTTACTCCTGCAATGCCCAAGTTATGTGGACCTTAGGGATTCACACCTCCATTTGACCTGTGGTGTGGCACAGCAGGTTCTAGCTGTGCACATTTGGGGGCAGGTCCAAACCTACAGCACCGTGTCATTATTGACTCCAAGAGCAAGGAAGCAGAGCTACAGGCCTTTATGTAATGAATTTTGGGAAGAGAAGTGTGATTATGAATAAAGATCGTAATGTGGATGAATTGGTACAGAGATCACTAATGCTCATTTTCACTGTCCCAGAAGGCTCTGTGCCATTAAATAATGATAGTGATGAGAAAGAGTCAAGAATAATTATGCCATAGTGAAAGACAGTGGTTTATTTTATTGTAAGAAGCCTTGTATTTAAACTTTCAAAGATTTCATGCCAAAGGAAATGGCACAACGGTTTGGATGGGAGAAGAGGCAGCAATCACTGGGGTTGTTTTGTTCTGTTATTCTCCCATTTCCTTTGTGTTTTTCTAGACCCTGTGCTTGCCAGTGCAGGAAAATTTAATATGTGTTTGTACAGCATGTTTGGGCTTTGTTTTAATGGTAGTATTTGAACACTATCAGAACAGTACTAATAAACAATAATTATATCAATAATAAAACCAGACAGACACATGTATAAATGTTTGGAATACTGAAATAAATCTCAATGAGATTGATTTGTAGATAAGGTATATAATCAGGCTTACGGTAGATTTCACTGATTTTCTGATATAAGCCTCTGGTGATCACATCAAAATTTCTGCTGCACATAATTTCTGGCACTTAAAATAGCTTTGCTGTACATATTTTTCTATACCTATGCCTTTATCAGTGCAGTGTGAAAATTGTCTGGTTTGTGCTATAGATTGCTGTAACTTTGACAAAAGAACTTCAAAATTCCAAGTGAATTTATAAAAATTTTGACTTGATTATTTTCAACTCCTGGCATGTTTGGTAATATTAGAATTCTTAAGAGGATGGATGTAGTAGGAGACAGCTTCCAAAAAAGTTCATGAAAGGTGTGATAAATTCTCTGCCTCTCCAGTTTTATGGCATGGCTTTCTACTCAACACATAGTGTTCTCCTACTCTTCACTTCTACATTTGTTTAAAAGAGAGATAAATTAACTTATCAGAACAGCTGATTGAAGTGGCTCAGTATCTTAGAGTAGGCATTCTTGGGTTCTGCCCTGGCTTGTGTTCAGGGAGATAGATCAGTGAGCAGAAAGCAGGTAAATGGTCAAAATTACGACAAATAAATCTTTGACACAGTTCTGGAAGTTACATTTGGATTTGGTTGTAGAGGTTTAGCAGATGTCATGTGTCATTGGCATTTATTAGTGAGTTTGATGTTGTATCCCTTCATTATTGGCTTGGAGGATCCCTTGGCTTGAAGGGATTTTGCAGAGGTTATTGATTGCAGGGATGCAAATGAACCTGGTGGTTTCTATGGCAGCGTTGCTGTGTCCGGAAGTGGTACTCTGTATTTGCCAAAATTAATCCTGAAATACCATATAAAGTCCAGAATTGTTACTTTCCATCAGTGCCCTTCAGGAGTTGGAGTGGTCTCCCAGTCACATTTTCATCCCATAAAATAAAGGGCCTGGGCAAGGCTTTTCCTTCCGTGCTTTCCACACAGCACAGGTTCCAAGTTACTATGTGCACTAGTAGAACAATGTTGTGCACAGAGAAAACTGGCTGGATTGCCCCACTGTGGCCAAATGGTTCTGCAATGGCAAGATCTATTTGTGTTGGAAGCAAGAGTAAATGAACTGATGTTGGCTCCAACTTCCAAAATCTTTAGGGTGCGCTGGATCTCCATATTCTGGTGGTTTTCTATATTATTGCTGGCAAATGGCAAATGTGAATGTAAGCCATTTCACTTTTCTTTGCTGTACAGTTCATAAGTATGCAAAATATATATTGTTAATGCTATTACTAAAACAAAATTAAACTCAAAAGACTGTGGTCTTGTGCTGCTTTAAAGGAATGCATTGAAAATCACTGCTTTGCTGAATCTAAATTCTGCCTCTTAAGTGTAGATATAGCATAGTTCATCTCCTGGAAGTTTACCGTCTTCTATTGTTTAGCTTAATTTAGGCTTTGAAAACATGGAAGCCAAACACTTAGAAAGCAGCTGTTCAACTGAATGTATTAAGCAATTTACTTTAGGTAATGTAGCCTATAAAATTTTAATTTTGGATTAAATAAACCGTATCCTTCAGCATGGCTCTCCTACCTTGATGTTCAGAGAATGAAATATGGGCACATTTAGTGAATTTCTTCTCCAGGATGTGCCAGTGGATAAGGGTCAATAGTTTCCTAATGAAAGCAGTCAATAGCAATTTCTCTTAGTAAGCACAAAGAAATTAGCACCAAACAACAGGCACAAAGTGACGAAAGTTTTGTGTGATTGTTCAGTTGGACTACTCCAGGATTTAGGAAATACCTGTAGCAGGTAGCTCAATAGATAGCAAGCAGAGGTTGGCAGAAAATAGATCAATTAAAAAAGTGTCTAAGCAAGCTGGCAACAAAAGTACAAATGTTTGTGCCTGTTTGTGCAAAGGTAGACGTGTTTTCTACAGCATTTATTTTATGCATTTCATATCTTAACATGTGGAACTAAACAGACGTTTTGCTACAGAACAAAGGTGGAAATGATTTCTTGTCATAGTTCCTTCACAAATGTTGTTCTCACTCTAAAAATATGTGATTTCTTGCCTCATTACTGTGGCAAGATTGCAAGTGTTTTACCCATACTCCTCTTGGGACAAGAACTTCAGCTGGTATTGAAAAGTTTTGCTCCTCTGATCATGACTGAAGTGTCCCTCAAAACAGCTGAAGACTTGTCCCTTTCCTTAGTCTTGGAATAGCATAACATGGAAATGATAGAACATAGAGCATGAACTGAGGCTGTTTTCCTATATGAAATCAATAGTGTTCTGCAAGTTTCAGATCAAAATCCTGCAGATGTGTCTCTGTTGACTGGAGTCTCTGGGATCCAACCATGAGAGGATGCAGGGAGGGATGTTTGTGCAGGTACAAGTGATGACAGAGGCTCTCATGGGAAATTGTTGACTATGTCAAACACATCCTATTTTTAATCTAAAAAAATCTCAGCCAAAGAGTGTTAGCAATTTTCTGTGTAGAAAAAGGCTGACTTACATCTAACACATATTTCATAAACACGTGTGAAAATAACTAGACCTGAGAATCAGTAAACGCCTCTAGCCTATGCTTACTCCTGTTTATTCTTGATATCAAATTATCTTTTGACTTATGACTCAGTCATATGTAGGCTCTGAGATGCAAGAGATGGGAATTCAACAGATCTTATTAAAATACTTAGGGAATGTTTGTAGCCTGAGAGGCTTGGTTTGTCATATGTTTGTTTTTAACTCCTCTTTTTTAATGTGGTTGTTTTTAAGCTCTGCTCAATTTTTCACAGTAAAATAGAAGTCTCACACGGTCGATAGCTAAGTTTGTACAATCTATATCGTAGTATTGATTTGGGACAGGTGAGGAACTCAGCTATTGGCAGACTGAGGAATGAAGGAGCATTTTTAATATGGCTCAGACAAGGTTCTACCAAGGGCCCTTTATTCATCCTGATTCCCAAGTAATACCTTATTGCATCTAAATAACAGCAAGAGAGACAGAGACACTGAGTAAAAGGGAGAATAGCAAGATCTTGGAAACAAGTCTCTCCTAAATGTTGTCCAGTGCTGTAGGCTGTGAGAGGCTGTGAGGGATTGTGAGGGTAATGCCTATTTAATGTATTGCTTTGCAAAAACTAGTGTTTCATTTCTTAACATTTTGATAAAATCTAACTCTTAGAATAAAATTAATATAATAAGCAAAAATACTTTTTGAGTGGCAGGAGAAAAGCTCAAGTATTTTTGTATGGAGACAGCAGGTAGTCAATTTTTCTTAGTTTCAAAGACTCATGCTTTCATGTACTTGTTTCTTTGATGAGAAAAGTAGCTTAGTGCTGGTATAATATACTTTCAGAGGTATTGTTTGATAGAGAAATTTCAGGCATGGGTGGTTTATTGAAGTTTTGATTTTATTCTTGATAGACTACTAATTTGTCCAGCAAAGGAAATGGTTAGGATAACTTTTTCTTCTGCCCGCTTCATTCTGCAGTTCTCTTTCCAAAGAGCGTAACTTTATTATATATTCAATCTCATTCTCTGCTGTTACATGAAGACTATGCTGTAGAGATACACACTGCCCATCAGAAAGTGCTTTGGTCTTGGTCTGCCATGACTTCATGGATAACCAGGCAGAGAATGACTCTTCCTGTTTATCCAGGCTGCATTGCAATGGCAGAACTAAAATGGTGCATGTGCTGCAGGTGTAGGACAAAAAATGGTGTTTTGACTTTCCAGGATTTCATGCTTCCACACAACCCCATGGTCGACATCTATTGCTAGCAATCTCCAGTCGCTCTTTAGCCTGGAGCACAGAGACACCTGGGGAGAAGAGAAAACTGGCGTTTGTGTGTTCTTGAGCCCAGACTCCTTCAACAGCAGGATTTGAAAACCCACTCTTATTTATTATTATTGAAATGAATGGTTTAGTGGAAATCCCAACTGTTTGTACCAGATCTGCATAACGTTGCACAGGCAAAGGACATGAAGGTTTCCTTCTACTGGGAAGATTAATTGTGTGCCTGGGTACATAAGTACAGAATACTCTCATGTGCATGTACACTCAACTTGTTGGCCCAAATCCCTCTGTCCCAGCAGACTGAAGGACAGATTATTCTGACACAATGGAATAGCTCATCTGTTTGTACAAGGCAGTGGTTTCAGGAGCCAAGAGTTGAGTTGTTGGCCTTTTTCTGCTGGAGACAAGCCCTTTGAGAACACCAGGGGAAGTCAGTAAGGGTGCTCCACATTGTGTAAAAATATTTTGGAATAGGACTTGTATCATTTTTCATGAAGTACCACTTGCAGGAGGAAAAGGCCGTTTTATAATTGCACAATGGCAATGGCACGTGTTGCTGTCTCTCATTTGGATTGAAAACCAGTACAATTATACCTAATCAAGGTTTATAAATGCAGAGTATGTAGATTTCAGGTCAGGCATCCATGCTTGTCAAGGTAGGGAAGTGCTCACTATCTGAACAAGCTTAATACTCACCACCTTCCGTTAACAATTCTATCATTACAAGTGAAACATTTAGCCTTCCCAGTCCTGGATTAAATTAAGCTGATCTTGAAGGACAGTTCTAGCTTTTTCTATTCTGCGGCTGTGTGATTATGTTGCATTTCCATGCCTCTAGATTTCCCCTGGAAACACAAAGCTTTCAATGGGCACATACCCTCCCTCTCTCTGTGGTATCCCCTTCTGCTGCCAGGGCCTCTCACCTCACAGCTGTAAACACCTGCTCTTCTTTTTTCCAGACTTCTGACATCCTCCCTTGGTATTAAGAGAGCAGTGACAGAGCTGTGCCCTTCCTCTATATGACCATTTCCTTCATTTTTTTCAAAAAAGTGAATTTGTCTTTTTCAAAAACTAGCTGTAGTCTTAGTTTGGTTGTAAATAAAAGGAGATAAATACTCCCAAAATCACCTCCTGACAATGAGTAAATTATTAGTTTTGTCCCTTCAGAGCAATTATGTGCTTTTGGTAATATTTCAATTCTACCTTAAATTCTCTATGGTACAATCATGTGCTCATGCTGAAAAAAAAACAAAAGCTCCAAGTTAAAAATAATCACTGGAAAAATGCTAAAAGGTTTCTTCCCTTCCCATGTGCCCGGCTTCTGTGTGCTATTTCAGTGAGTCTCTGGCTATTTCTGGCTAGTAGCTAGACACATCACAGCTTGTATTTATGATGGGTACCACTGGTAGGAGTACTTTTGAAGATCCAGTACTGCAGATTGCAATGAAAGCCAAATATCCAGGATCCCAGGTGGACTGGCACAAAATGTACTGAAGGGAAACGTGTCGCTTCTTCATCATTTTTGTTATCCAAGCCATAAAGATTAAAGTGGCTCACTGTCTGCAAATACAATTTAAATTGTGTTGTAGACCCAGATTAAACTCAAAGGGAAGCATAATGCATCCATTTTATTCAATAATGAGAAAGAAATGGTCTGACACCCACAGGCCAAATTTCTTGAAGGGTTCATTTTAAAATAATCCCATATATTAATCAGTTTATTTGTGTTGTCTTGGAGAAAAATGGTTCCTTGATCAAAGGCATAATCAGTGGAAGGTCAAGCGTCTCCCTGTCGGAAGTGTAAATACTTTGTTGCATCTGTGTCTAAAAGTGGTTTTGGGAAGACTCTTGTAGATGTGTAGCCATGGCTTTACGTTTAAGGTGAATCTGTTCTAGATGCAGCATGAATCCAGTGAAAAGTCATCTTTGTCCCTTCAGGACTTGAAAGTATTAAAGGGTAAAATAAGGGTGGAAAGAATAAAGATTATTGCTATGCATACAGACTAAATGGCTTGCCCGTGCTTATTCAAGTTGGCTGTAAACAGCAGGGATTGACCTTTTAAGCCCTGTGTACACATCTGTCACACAGCTCCCTTCCCCTCAGGACTTTGCCACTGGGTTTATGTTGTATTGAGCTGGACTTATTTCCATGTAAAATCTTCCTTTTCACACCTGGCAGGAGCATGCCTCGTGCTATCCTCGCCTAGGGTGCTGGGAGCACAGGGAAAGCCAATACAGTGCAAAGTCTTGCCTCCCACACGACTGGCTTGTCTTGCACAGAAAATTGAGTTGTCACTGCAGCGTGGGACACAGCTGTTGGTAGCTGTAATACAGAGTGCCTGCAAATTTCCTGACAAAATTGGTACAGTCAGCACACAGTGTGCTTTACAGCAGTGATAATCAAATGTTCCATAGTGATGTATGATTGAAGAAATAGTGCTGGCACTCCTGGCCCCTCTTTCACAGGTTCTTCATATTAACAGACAGCTTCACCAATTTTTCCTCTTCACCAGGGGGGAAAACCAGGCAGCTGGGCTGCATTTAGTTTTGTAAACCTCAAGGCACACTCAGCTTGCTCTGGAACGACAGGACCAGCAGCTCCATACATTTGTGAGAATTTGCCTGAATCATTTCTGAAGCCCAGCAAGTACTGGTCAGGCTCTAATGGGGCGTGCTGAGAGCTCAGCACTGCTCACGGTGGGCACCTGCCTGTGAGGGTGTGTGAAATAGCAGCGTCTATGGCTGGCACGTGATTCAGGGAGCACATGAAGACCATCCTCACTGTTCCCTGCTTCTGTCAAAATTCTGCAGGAACTGTTCTCAACACAGCCACTGGAAAGAAAAATAATAGGCAGCTCACGGGTGTGTTGTTATTATTCAGCTGGTATTGACTGGCAGTACCAGGACACTGTAGAATTGCCTTTCTCTAGCTGTCAGCCGATCAGTTGTGACAGCCCTAATAATGGTTATGTCAGGAGGCAAGTAAAAAGATGCCACAAATGGATTGCACGTGTATAATTGCTTCAAAAACAAATCTGTTAATAAAAGGAGATGAGAAAATGGACAGGAAGAAATGGCTTATTGCATGCTAATTTTCTGCAGCTTTCATAGTCGCTCTCTCTCCTTTTTTTTTTTTATTCAATTGGGTCACTTCTTCTGTGGAGAATTGCGGTCAGAAACCTGAATACAGGGAGGATTCTATACAATAAATAATTACAATGATATGTTATTTCCAACAAGGATCAAGTTCAGGCAGATGGATTTGGCAGAAGAGCTGTTAGGCATCTGATGGCTTCTTCAGTTTATATTTACCCTGCTGTGGTACTTAGAGTTTTTACACAAAGAGGTATATGAATGGAGTCACCTAAAAAGCATAAAATCTCCTGGCCTATGCCTTCAGAGGTCCCAAGAAGTGGTTGCACCTGCATTATCCCTCTAGAAGAAACAGAAGATGCTGCAAATTCTGTTCATAGAAATGGCAAAAAACACAACAGATGACAAGGATTTTATTTACTTGGTCCACAACATGACAAGATCCATATGGGTGTTCCTGAATTAAAATGCTTTGCCTTCTGCACTGCCTTAGTAAAATTGCTAGTGCACCTAAACAGGAGTGTTTGCAGAGTGTAGAAGACTTACTGTTATAGATATCTGAGCAGTTGAAACCTGAATCATCCCAGAAATAAGATAAGGGAGTCCTGTAGCAGAGAAATGAGTGAATATAGCTGATGAGAAAATGAGGCTAGAAGTAAGTAATTTGAGAAAATTGGACCAAATAATGGGATCAATGCTAAGCTTGATGAAGGCAATAGTTTTCACATGACATTAGTGGAAGCAGCTACAAGACTTACAAGCTCAAGAATGCCCATTTCAGTGCAAGATTGATTTTTTTTTAAGGAAACATTTAGGTTTTTTTTCTAAAGAAAAGCATCTCTTTATCTGTATATGTGTGAATGTATCTATACTGCCCATATATATTTAGACCTCCCCCAAAATCTCTAAGCTGTCAGCTGTAATGTGAGCTATTTTGGCTGCAGGAACAGCTGAAAGCCCTTCTGAACTGGGTACTGTAATGATGCTGATGTGCAAATCAAAATTTTGTGTATCTTGGAGTGGTTTATAGGTAGAGGAAGTCAGTGTATATACACTGGAATCTAGATGTTCAGGTAGTTTTATGAACTTAGCTGCCAGACATTTATTAAGTTCAGAGTTATAGTCTGAGGTGTATTCTGATGTGAAGAATGTAGGTGAAAATAACGAGCTGGAAAAGACCTGTTTGGAAGAGGTACAGACAGCAGTACAGTTTATTTTTTGGTTTATTTCTTGTCTGATGCTACTTATTATGAAATTGAACAATACTTGAGAGTTTTGACCTTAATTTGTGCTCATGCTGGCTTTCTAATGAACTCTTTTCTATTGCATGAGTCTCAGCATCTAGACTGGTCTCCATTTGTGGCCTCAGCAGAGAGCCCAGGAGTTAGATTGCTTCAGACATAAGGTTTGGTCTTTCAGAGCAGTCTAGTAGTGCTAGACAAACTGCTTTGAAGGAATACTTTATTCCTAATTCCCTAGGCTACGAGAAAAATCTCAACTCAATGTGACAACCCTATCCCCAGAAAAGTTTGTCTAAGTCATGACTAGGGCTAATTTAAAAGAGTGAAGACTAGACTGAGATTTCTGAAAGGTGGGCTTGACTCCTGATTCAGTCAGTTCTCAGTCTGACGGGGTCTCCATGCTGTTAAAAAAAAAAAAAAAAAAAAAAAAAAATTGTCTTCAAGATGCATGAGACCACTACTGACAAGGAAGTAGATAGGTCTTCCAGGTGAGCAGGTTTACTGTGCACTTGCAGAACTCCTCAGCTGTGCTCATTTTGCCGTTGAAGCAACCAGACTAGCAATTTCTGTAGTATTTACTTCATGCTACAAATAAAAATTTCAAAAAAAGTACCTGGGGAACAGTTATTTTCAGGTTTGTAGGAGATATTACAAATGGCAAATGATAAGAGCCATTACAGTAATACAACCAGGGAAGGTGGGACAAATATGAAGAAAGATTTGGACAATATTCTTTAATACTACTCATTTAACAAAGAGAAGACTTAGTGCATAGCTGCCTGTGATCCGTGCTAAGGTAGTTGATGGCACCATCAGTTTTCACGCTTTTCCTCCAGTTGTTCGGGGGTGAATCACTACATTATTTAAATACAATGCATGCTTCATGTTTATGCTTCCCTTAATTAAACATTCTCTGCCGTGGTTTGGGGTTCAGGAGAGCAGTGACTGCACGAGCTCTCTCTGCTTGAGCAGTGAAGAGCACGTTGCTGTACATGACAGCATTTCATCTCTCTATGGCTGGGGACAGTAATGCACGAGCAGCAGGCGAAGGCATTAATCTCCTCAGCTATCCAGAAATGAGCTGTCATGTACAGCAGCTTGCTCTCTGCTTTTGCTGCTACCCAGTCCCCTCTCCTTCTGCACCCACAATCACCTTTGCATACATTAAGCAAGTTCTTGGGGCGCTGGCAGTTTTCCTCCTGGGAGTAGCAGGCTGCGGCAATATGAAGCTGGGAGGTGCTGCAGTCCACAGGGCCAGGCAGTGGTGATGGCTGTAGCAAGTACAGAGGTGCTGGGCATGGCACGGGGTGTCTGCTTTCCAAGCCTGCAGGTCATAGGTTTGAGGGGTGCTGTGCTGGAGGTCCTCAGAACTTGAAAGAAGCTGGCATGCATGGGATGATGGAAAAACAGGCCGAGAATTTGCTGTCTCTGAAGCATTAGAGTGCGTCCCCAGTGCCTTGGTCCACTTACTCCCTGGCTTTTGTGTAAAAGAGTCTTTTCCTAGTTGACTTCCAATCTGTTTGAGCTTCTGCTCACCTGGACAGAGCATAAGCTATCCTGTATGAGAAGGAGAATCCTGGAAGAGGACAAGTCGCTTAAAAACCAGGCTCTGCTGTGAGTAAATTGTGCAGAGTTCAGAGATTAATACAACAGTTGGGCATTTTTTGAAGGGGGGAGGCAAATTCAGGTTTATTTACAGCGGTGGGAAGTGCTGTGCTCTGTTTAGTGTCAGCAGAGTGACAGTTTACTTCATGTTTCCCAGGAGTAGTTAGAGCAGAAGTAGGCTTGGGAAAGAAGCAACTCAGCTTATAGAGATTTCTTTTCATTAACAGAAAGTTATAGCCCAGGTTCCTGAGGCAAAATGCTGACAGTCTTGCTCAGACAATACCTGTTTTCAGCTGGGTGTGTGTGTAACTGAGTGTGTGAGTGAGCAAAATGCTGACAGCCTTGCTCATACAATACGTGTTTTCAGCTGTCCTATAATGTGTTTTGGCATCAGCACTGAGTACAGTGGGAAGCCAACCAAAACACACCCCTCGCTTTAAGTATTACTAACGAGCTTCTGAGGTTTCTTCCATACAATTGCTACCCAAATGCACAGCTGCTGTTTTATTTTAGATATTAATTTGCTTATGTGCTGTGATTTTGCCACTTAAAAGGAAATGTGGCTTGGAGAATGAAATGGAACCACTGGAAATGACCTTTTTGGTGGAAACCTCCACTTACTATGGCTAACAATTAATTTTATGTGTTTTCCATCCCTTCTGCCCCAAGCCTAGTGCAGTCACAGAATGTGGCATTCTACTATATATTTAGATATGTTTGATTTAATACTAGTGCAGTTTCCTGGTCACAAATTAGTAACCTGCTGGATGAGGCTGCCTAACTACAAAATGAACTGGTGCTATTCAAGCCAATTTTGCCAAATGAAAAGCGGAAAAAGCTGCTTAAACTAACTAGACAACCACTTTAAACTGTTGTCTCTGGTTAGACACCAAAATAAAGCAGGATCACCACTTCCTTTATGGTAGAATGTTATTACTATTGCACTACTATACTATTAGATGAGAGGATTTTGTTTAAATGTGGATAAATTAGATCTGTTGCTAATTATTCTGAAAGTTTAAAGGTAGGTACATCTATTTAGTTTTGGTGTTGGCTTTTGTGAGGCCTCTGACCCCAGTCATTCTATCTACACTTTTTGGCCATTAATCTTTTTCCATTTGCAACAACATAAGGAGATTTGTGACCAGTCACGTTTGCTTTATCTGAAAAAAAAAAGGAATAGGAGGGATGTGGATTTAAAAAGAAGAAAAAAAAATATAGAGAGCCTAGAGGCAAGAAAGAAGATAAAAATGGGGGGAGAAAAGACATGAGAGAAAACCTAAGAAAAGGGATGAAGAAAGAAATGAGAAAACTAAAGTGGAATTGAAATGTGTATGTCTTGTACTCAGTTGAGTCAGATGGCTTAGGTCTGTGTTTCTGTGGTGATGGTGTTTATGATTAGAACACTGGGGCTGGATATCAGTTTCCTCACAAAGGCTGGGGATGATGGGGAGGGAGATTAGAGTACTGATTCATTGCTCCCTAGCTTTGAGCTGACTTGCTGAGGAGTGCTGAAGAAATAAATATGATACGGCAACACAAAACATTCCTAGCAAAGCCTCCAAGTTAATTGCATTTCTGTTATTCCTCTCTAGTGTTTCTTTATGTTTTAGATTCATTCATTAACACTGCTGCTCTGTCTTTTTGAGTGCAGATCTGTATTTTAAAAATCAAAACCAAAGGAATCTATTTGCTTCTTGTTAGGGCCAAGGCTCTAGCACAGGCAGTACTCGTATTTGTGCTGAGGGAGTTGAGACCTCAGAGATTTACAGTCTTTGGACTAGGCTGAGATACAGACAAATGCAATTCCTTGGAATAATCTGCACCACTACTGGATGATACTGCTTTATTAGACACAAGGGAATCAACAACAGATATAAATGCCTCTGTGTCCCAATCCAGGCAATGCACATCTAAGGGCCAATTTAGCTAAATGCTCTCATCATGCATGCTGTGCAGTGTTATCTCCCGTGGCATCTGCAAGACAGAGGTGGATGTCTCTGTTTCTTATCCCTGCTGCTATAGGCCATTGTGCCAGAGGCACTCCAAGCTGCCCTTTCCCTCTGTTTCTGTTGTGTATTTTCAGCTGCTGAAACACAATACTGTTATTATCGAACCAGTGGTGTGAGTTGCAGAGTGCTTCTGATTTCATCCAAACCAATTCCCAGCACTGTTGAGAAATGCAATGTAAACTTGGTAGCAAGGCTTTTGTTTTGCAGGATTTGAAGCCTCACTTCCAGTGGCATTTTCTGTTGACATCATGTTATCAGAAGATAACAGTTCCTGTAGGAACCTTACATTAAAAATGAATGTAGCAGACAAGGAACTAAACAGATAAGGGAGGCATGCAAGTCAGTGATCCATAGATTCAAGGGTTAAACTTCAGCTGCTGGTCTCTGAACATTCACCCTGTCTTTCCATAGAACTTCAGTGCTGGATCTGTTCTCAGCACTTTCTGGGGATTTCTCTAATTTAGCTATCATTTCCAGTCATAACTTTGATTACTGAATATTCAGATGACTTCCTTTCCTTTTTTTCCCTCTCATTTTTCTTGTTAGTGTCCACAGAGTGAGCTTGAAAAGTTTTGGAGGCAAAGGCTACAGTGGTGGCTGGGAAGGGTGACCATGCACTTTGCAGGTACTGGAGTTCTACCTGTTGGGATTCAGAAGTCTGATGGCACATGTCAGAGCTTCCCACAGGCGCACTGCACATTTGCTCTCTGGTCACAACAACTTCTGTTTGAGCTGTTCTGGTGCTCCTGATGTTGGAAAGGGTGATAGCTCACAGGCACTGGGGTTGAAGGCTGAGTTGGAGGCAAACCAAAGCCAGGAGACTGCTGTCTCAGGCTTCACTTTGAATGATAAGATTTTTGTTGCTTTTAATTGTTAGAGAGTTTGTGAGTACGAAATCAGCAGGACTTAAGAATGAGTGTGAATGAAATAAGTCACTGCAGGGGAAGATTTCCTGTCTGTAACCAATTTCTGAAAGAACTGTGTAGATGCAGACTGCTTCTGTAACTCACATGAGAGGTGCTGTAGTGCAGTTTCCCTCCATGGGCCTCGTCCATCATAGTTTCCAGCTTTAGAAAAGGACAGGATGGATGTTAATACCAATGAACTTGCAGCATTCACCTTCCATCATCCTTCCTTTGCTGTGTCTGCTGATACTAAGGGTAGAGTGGCAAGAGCAGAGGATATGTTCACCTGGAAATAAACATGTGCTCAATGAGATACATTGTCCACATGTCTCCTCAAATAAGCAGGCTCTGAATGGAGGATGATAGCTGATGAAATCATCCTATATGTTTCCAAAGGAAATAAACCTTTTTTTGCTTTCATTTTCCCTCAGAGAGAGGAATGCCTTTGATTATTTTGTATTAAGATTTGGTTGAACAGCTCGTTATTAGCTTTATTAGTATATATAGCACACACAATCTGTTGGTATTTTCATGATGGAAACTATAATATTCAAGTGGAACAGAGTTTTTCATCTGCTTACAAAATCTCATGTATATACAAAACCAATTGCTAGTCAAAATAAATAAATAAATGTCTGAGTCATATTTCTGATCCTAGGCAAAAATCTGTGCTTTTCCATCTGGCTCTATAAATACCTGGGTGTTTAATTCAATAAGAAGATATTTATGTTTTCTATTCTCTTTCCACTTCTTTTAAGGATTTTTCCCCTTTTCCACATCTGGTGTTCAGATTCCCAAGATCCCCCCCACCCCCCTTCCTTTCCCCTTCTCCCCAGAAGCTCCTGCTTAGAATTCAGCTAATGGATTTCTAATTCAATTTGGACTTCTGCTGGGATAAATCAGCCTCATACAAAATAATTTATGGTTCTTGGAAAATTTGCTGTGGATGAAATTAGGTAACCAGCACTAGGCAAATAATAATTTCATTAAGAACCATGAAAAGAAGTACTGAGTATGTAGATATTCATGAGGATTGATGTTAGTCTCAGGACAGCAGTATTCCCCCAGCCCATGGAGAGAGCTCTTCAGAGCACCCAAGGCCAGGCTGCTCCATTGTTCAAAGGGAGACCAGTGGCAAACTTCGCATCAGCTCCAGCATAGACAGATTTTGTTCTCTAGTCATTTTATAAACACAGGTTGGTGTGGGATCCTTTCTGTAACTGTTGGCTGTTTAGCAAATGATACTGACATGCATTTGGGAGAAGTTTTGAAGGAAGCATCCGAGTACAGAGCTGTTTGCTCAGTTTGAAGATAGTGAACAGAGAATGCTACCTATTAAGCTCCTGCATCCATTTTGCAGATGGGACCCTGAACCTGGCAGATTAGATTTCCCCAAGGTTACAGAAGAATGTCAATCCCCTGGGTCTTAGCTCAATGCCTTAACCAGGTGGCCATGTGACTGAGCTATTATTTTAGGTATAGTCAAGTGTCTCCTGTTTTTCTGCGATGGAGTGGCACCACTATCTAGATTAACTATACACTTCAGATAGCTCATGAAATTAGGATCCATGACATCCCATTAGATTTCAGTTTTATTAATCAGGAGATGTTGGATCATCACTTTTTGATGAGACAAAAATGCTTTCATTGAAAGTGTTACAAAACTGGGAGCAAAGCCCTGCTGCAGTTTTAATAATTGGAAAAGTAAGGGTAAAAATAACCTTTCTTGCTAGAAACAAAAGGCTGACATTTTAACCCCAACATACTGATGCAAGAAGCAAGCTTAATTATTAATATGAAACAACAAAAAAAGCAGAGAAAGTATTTGTAACACGTTCAGTTACCGATCCTCACTCAAGGTAGCAGAATGGAGCTCCTTTCGTCGTGCCATAGCCATCAACAATGCATTGCACACAGATTTCTCTCTATTAAACAAACTTGTGCTGTGTAATATGATTTACCACTGGCCCTAAAATCCATTTGCCTGTGGCTGATGACTCTGGCCTGAGCTCTGTCTTTGTTTCCATACATGATGGAGCCTTAAGAGCGTGAGAAAAGGTGGGATCAAATTTTCATTTGGTTATCACGTTTGGGACACCATGTTTCGGACTGTTGACATAGCAGTCAGATAAAGGACCTGAGTCTGAACTTCTAATTCTAAAAATGTGTGCAGAGTTAATTATCCTTGGATTTTTTCCTGAGTTGTATGCTTTGGACTATACCCAGGAAACTTGTTTCCAGTATGTGTTGAGAATATATTTTATGTGCTGTAAAATGCATTCTACCATCTAACCACAAAGGTTGTCAGGTCTTGTAAAAGGAGATATTTTTGTGTTATTGTAACAGACACCTTCTTTCATGTTCATGTAAATGTGGCAGGCTCTGTCCTGTGTGACAAAGAGTGCCTGAAGGAGACTTGAGAATGAATAGGTTTAACAAAAAGTATTTTAGTCTAAGCCTTGTCCATCTTTAATTAGTTATCAGGGTTAAAGAAGGGGTCAAGAGCCTGGAGCTGCTTCAGGACTAATGTGTCAAAGGGAAGTGAAGCCTAACACTGAAGAGGAAACGATGCTCCTCAGAGGTTTCATAATTTTTGACCTTGTGTCAACCATTATGACCATTAATGGCAGCTGGGGCAGAAATGTTTCAAATTAGACTTTGTTTTTCAGGTGGTTAGGAGGGGATCCCATGTCATCACACAGACCCATCACAATCCAGACTCCAAAATGAAAAATGCTTAAGAAGGAGGACACAAAACCTTGTGGACTGACACTGAAATTTCTCTGCTGTTCATACGCTGCGTCTGTATCAGAGAAGACACAGCTAGCACTAAGAGGCTTGAACTCTACCAGCACAACCACATCTAGCAGGAGCTGTGTTAATTTTCCAATTAAATGCCTGTAGCTCACAGTTGCAGTACAGTGTGAGTGCTTGGCAAAGTAACACTTGCATGTTACTCTGTGGATTTGTTACCTGACAGAGTAAGGAGATAAAGTTTTGGAGATAGTCTGTAACACTCCCCCCCCTTTTTTTTTTCCAAGCATGAATAGTTTATTAGTTTTAAACAAATCATACATTCATGGAATAGTTTAAGTCAGAAAGACCTCTAAGATCGGACAGCTGTTAACCCAGCACTGCCAAATCCACTAGGCCATGTCACTAAGTGCCACATCTATACATCTTTTAAACATCTCCGTGGATGGTGACTCAACCACTTCCCTGAGCAGCCTGTTCCAATGCTTGACAACCCTGGAAGTCGAAAGAACTTCCACAGGGTAATCACCACGAAATGTCACTGATGTTGTCTGCTGTTTGTCAAGCATTTTATTTTCAAGTGTTGTTCTTTTGAAAGCCGTGGCACGATAACTGAGCCAACCTTGTACAGTAGCTCTGTACAAGCACAATGAGTTTCCATCAGAAGTAATTAATATTTTGCAAAGAGGGATGTGACTGCTGGTACTCAGGGCAGGGCAGCAAAGAAACAGGGCCTTTGCCTCTTCACTTTACATTTCATGCTCTCAATGCTCATAAGTCAGCCTCACCCTCTGATGATTTGCCTCCGGCCTTTTTTTATCTGTTTACATAATTAGGCAGACTCATAGAAAGTAGTGCTTGCAGATTACTGCATTGAGTTGCCTACATTGACAACGAGTCTCATAAACTTTGCTGCTCAAAGAACAGCTTGGTGCTCTTGATATGTGACAGAAAGTATTTTCAATTGCCTTGCATGAAACCATGCCATCTTTTGGCATTTTCCTAGGCTGAGTCCGATGCTAATGAGTACCTGCACCATCTCTTGCATTTTTAGGCAGCAGCTGGTAGTGTGACAGAATTTGTCTCAGGGCAATGGTAATGTTCTGGATACAGAACCTTAAATGTCATGTCTACATATATATCTGCAGATATTGTCTTGAATTAGCAGTGGGATGTATAAAAAAATTCCCGCTCTGTTACAGAGCACTGAGAGTTTTGTTTTCTGTTTTCCTCCCATCTGGTTGATGTTAAAGTTTCAAGAGAAGCAGAAACTTTAATTATAATTATGAATTAAACTGGGTGAAGGTGCCCTTTTCCCCAATGGTAAGATGTGACTTGCAAAACTCTTTATAAAGGTGGTACAGTGTTTTCCGCATCTACATGTGATTCTCCTTTTCCTTACTCTGATGCAAATCATATTTGGCTCCACTGGAATTAGCTGTTGATTAACAGCAGTGCAGTTTACCAGGGTAAGCCAGGCAAGATGTACTCCAAGCACTGGGCTGAGAGAAGGAGATGGCACTCCTCAGAGCAGGGAGGTGGAGAACGCACTGATTGCTGTAGGCAACAGGGTTGCACAGTGTCCACATGGTCCGTGGCTGAGTGATAACCACTTATTCTTTCATCTTTCTCTGCCCTTGGCTTTACATTTGGAATGCAACATTCACATAAAATAGGAGCACAGAGAGAAGTGCACAAGAGGAGAGGGCTCCCACAAAGGGCTGCCAGGAGGGAGCACCAGCAGCCACTCAGTTGGCTGCTTTCTTTGACTGCAAAACCTCCCTGCTTTTGAGCTGCAGCTCCCACCCTTAACAGTCTCCCAGTTCAATGGCAGACTGTGCAGTGCTGTTAAAAGGGAAAGCATGGTGTTGATGTTTCCTTCTCCCCTTCAGCTCTCCACAGCTTTCTGAGAAAGACAAGCCAGAGTATGGTGGGCACAACAAGCACGATTACTGTATTAGGTATGGCTTGTTTATTTAGGATGGTCTGTATAGTAGGACTGAGTCCAAATAAGAGAAACCTCCTTCCTGGACTCTTTATTTGAGCCAATAATCCAGTATTTCAGGTGTCTGAGATGCCCATTGTCTGGGTTTTTGAAAGGGCTTCAGGTTGTGCCAGTGGCTGACCACAGAACAAGTATTGATTCTTGTGCTGCTGTGAAAGTTCCTTTTTGTTCCTAGGGGTACAGAAGGACAGGAAAGGACATGTTTGGCTCTTCTCTGATGTTCCTGTGTTTGAGAGGAAGACTTTTGCCCAGCAGCCTTCTGATGGATATGTAGCCACTCAGTGGATGTGTTCTTTGTTAAGCGCAAGCAAAGCTTGGGTTTGAGCTCCTGGGGATATGTTGTTAAGCTGAGATGTGCTAGGAGAGTCTTCACTGAGCTGCTGCAGGTGCAGGGAAAGTTCATTCCTCTTTGTGGTCTTTATTCTGTTTCTGGACTGAAGTCACCCAAAAAAGATGAACATTGCATGCCCTATCGATTTCTCTACCACTTTTCCCAGACTGCCTTCCCTGATGAAAAGAGCATTTAATTTTGTGGGTGCTCAGTAAATCTGAGTCAGAAATTCCCTTGACCTTGCTCCCAGGAGGGTCCAGCAAAGTTCAGCAAGGATCTGGTTTGTGGGCTGCCGCAAAACCAACTCTCATCTTTAGGCACATAAATGCCTGCAAGTGAATTCAGCTACAAGCAAGCGGATGCCAGCCTCTAGTTGGCTGGCATCTGTTGGCCAAATATTTTGCTGTTGCAAAATTGCAGTCTTCCTGGGCTATTTGGGGATACCTTCCCTTTCTGAGGTGCTGAAGAATGAGTGATTGCCTTACTGCTTGCTTAGCTTGCAATCAGCCAGAGGTAGGGCTGACAGAGGATAAATGCTGAGAAAACCACTCTCCTCCTCTCCAGGTCAAGGCAGGAAAATGTGCTTTCTCTTTCAGGGCATAGGCTACACTTTGCTGTACCCATTCTCTGTCCTTGTGTGGTCTCCAAGGCTGAGGGTGGGTTGAGAGGGCCTTTTAGTATGGAAACTGTTCATTAGTGATTCTTAGAAAAAGTCCTGTTTTCTCCCAGTTTTTATTTAACTTGGACTAATGTTAGATTCATAGCTCTATAGTGTTATGGGCCTCTAAGGTGGAGGCGGACTCTATGGCTTACAGTATTTTTTGCTTCCCATTTGGTGGCACTGCCCTTCCTAGGAGGATAGAAAACCCTGCGACTAAAGGACTTCCAGACGAGTAATTTTTCTTTCCTGAAAGAGTGTGCCCTGTAATCCAAACTCTTACCTCCATCCTGATAAGCTGTCTGGCTGAGCTGGCACCTGCTGTTAATTTCACAGTAAACAGTACTTGTTGTTCTAGAAAGTGTTTTAATCATAACATTAAAACCTGAACAGAAATCCCATCCATACAGTAAACTCCATCTACCTTTCTTGAAACGCTCAGGGAATGATCTTGCCGAGTGATGGGCATCCAAATGCAAATAGAATTAACTTTGCAGCCATTCATTTTAAATTGCTCTTGAATCATTCTGAAGTAAATTCCATTTGAGAAGAATTTGCTTTGGGTCTCGCATGAAGAGATAATGGTCCAATATATCATCATCTAAGCAATAATAGTTCAAGTCTCGCAGTTCAGATATATACTGAGTTATATGCTGGGCTGATGAGAATTAAAGCTTCGTGTATAGTCATAAAACTAGTGATCTAGAGATGAATAGATTGGTGTATGGAGCACAATATTTTCCTGCCACAGATTAGAGCAGGGATACTAATCCATAAAAGAGGAAATATACCATTAAATCTCTCTTTTCACGTGTTATGTGTGGAGAGCTATACAGGCAGTTTTACAGGCAAATGCATGAAAAGAATAAAGACCTTTCCTAACATCAAAAGGCTCCTGACTTAGGCAAAGATTTGTTTTGCCTTAAAAGAAAACTGAACTAAAATTAAGCTAAAGTTCCTGTATGTCACAGCCCATGCTAGATTGTATCAATGCTGATTTCAGTGGCATATCCCCTGTTCCTATATGTTTGCATTTGACTTTGCTTTTAAAAAACATAGTTATCAGATACTACAGAAGGCAAATAAAAGTGTATCTGTGTTTGGGCCAGCAACTAAAATAAAAATTCCAAATTAAGTTTATACATTAAAGTGGCTTTTAAAAATTTGTTTTCTTAATATGAATGAATTGCATGACTGGAACCAGTTTAGCAGTACCATTAATCAGGTCTTTTGTCTTGCTAATATAAATCAGTCAATAACAACAGATGGGCTGTACACTTTATTATGTGAAAATAAAGATGAATGTGACATACTGCAGAAGTAAACTTGCAGCTCAAAGTTACTGAGAACAGAAGGGGATTTGTTACAACAGGGGAGAACAATTTGTGTCTTGTGTTTGTGCTTGATCAAAGTTGTGAGGGGAACTTGCTGCACATGACATTGGCATAATGATTGGAAATCAAGTATGTGAATTTTTAGTGTTTGTTTGTATCTACACTTCTAGATCACTCCCAAATGGTTTAATTAGCTTTTTTCCTCCAGACAAAAGAAAAAAATGTTTAGCTACTTAGGAGAGTTAAATAAGAGCGTTATAAAGTTTGCTGCTTTGTTGCGCCATTGGGAGATGAGCATTTTAAATAACTGGTGATAACCGTCAGGAAGATGCAGATCAAAGTCTCAGGCAAGATTTATCCCCTCATACAGCAATGGAACATGCCATGAGAGGCAGCCCCCATCCAAATTATAAAAACTGGCTCAAGAAGCCACAGGGTGATAACATAATCATCCCTGAAAAATCTAAGTCAGAGTTTGATTTTTGTATGGAATGACCTGTGTTTAAGGAGGAGAAACTGATGGAAGTGTTTATTTGGTAGTTAGAAACCCTGTCCTCATGAAAACACAAATTCATTAGAATGCTTTGGTGCTACCGTGTCTAGAGAACTGAAAAAAACCAACACAGTCAAACGTCCTGTATTGACATTCTCTGTGTCAGATCTTTAGGAATATTTTGCTATATAATTGCACTAACATTATAATTATGCTTGCATGTTGCTGCAAGTGTTACAATGAAAGCACATCGGCATTGGCTGTAATTCAAAAAATGAAATGCAAGACTTGGCTCCAAGATGTGTGTTAAGGTTGATGGTTCAAAACCTTGTCTTAGATCAGCAGCTCCATTGGCTGACTGTCCTAAGCTGTGACACAGCTGTGCCTGGTGTGATGTGGCAAGTCATCATGGGGGGATTTAAGGTTCTTCCTCCTCAAAAGATTCTCACCTTGAGACGCAAACATCACAGCCTGGCACAGGGGAACTGGGGCTGCACACCCTCTGTACCTGCAAACCACCATCCTGCCACTTCAGCTGGTGTGCCTGGGTGAGAGGGGTGGCATGCTTTGCTTCCCTGCAGCACCTGACCCGCCCCCCCCATCGCTTTGGGAGATGCAGGAAACACCAAGTGACTTTGCACTGTGGTTCACAAGGTTGATTAGGCCACCTGTTACCTTTCAGCAGTGAAAAGCAGGAGCAAGGGTCCCTCACTGCTAATGGAGGTAGACTAGCTTTGCAGTGGGATTGCTATTTTTTCTGCCAAACGCAGTCATGGTGATATTCTATATGTTCCTCTTGAGAAACTGCTCTATAAAAAAACACCATTGTTGCTATTAACAGCAGCAGTATGAGAGCAGGGATTGAATGAGCATTCTCGAGTTTAAAAAGCAAAAAAAAAAAATTTCTTAGCTATTATCTTGAATTTTTTCTGAAAGTGACGGTTTTAAATGCCAGTTTCCAGGGATGTGGCAGCATTTGAGCACTATTTGTGTGACAGTTGTGAATAGTTTCCATCTATATCCCTAACATTTAAGAGTGGTTCAGATGCCTCTTGATAGAACTGAGAAAGAGTGTGGAAAAATAAAGCTGAGCTTTATTGTTGCTCAAGAAGAGTAAGGAGGAATCACAGCAAGAAGGCAGTAAGAAAACAGGCTTGTATCTGACTGTGGGATGCCAGGTTGGTCGAGAGAAGCAGCTATCACCACAATCAAAATGTGAGATGAGATGTAATGTACTGGGCAGTACTTTGAATACATACAGATAATACCTAATCTTTATAAGCAGTTACCTTCAGGAGAAAAAGCCAAAACCCACACTCATTTTCCAGGCTGATTAAACAAATAATTTTGAAAACCTCCTTTTTTCCTTTTTGCAGCTTGCTGATCCCTCCTTTTAGACTTTCTAGTTATCTTTGATAAGGTACAGTTAATTGGTCGGGCATTGTGATTATTGTCTTTGATAACGTGCAGAAATTTAGTGGTGAAAATAAACACATTTGTTCTTCCAGTCACCAGAAATTAGTGAAGCAATGCTTGTTTAATTATAAAACATATGTGTGCTTTGTTAGTTTCCATCTGTCTGCTTGCTGATTTGCAATTAAATGACCAGAAGAAAAAGATACGTCCTGTGGCAATTCAGGGGAAATGATTCATCTCTAATGTTTCTGTGTCGTGGATGTCTATGGAGCAGCATGTGGGAGAGGGGAAGAGGGGAATTGTGCATGGAAGGGAATGAGGAATGCCAAAAAGCCTCTTGATTCAGTTCAGACATGTTTCATTGTCATGAAACCAAATGAGGACTCCCATTACTGTAGCTCGTCTTGCTTTTTGGAAAAAAAACAGGGTGTAAAATGGAGCAAGGAAGAAATCCTAATGAGGAGAGGAAATAGGATTGCAGAGGAAGGAGGCTGGTGTGGTCAAAGTGAAAAGGAATCTGCAGAAATAAGGGAAGCATGGGAAAGTGATAAAAAATTAAATTTAATTTTAATATCTGGAAATGATTAATTGGAGATGGAAATGGAAGTGTTACAGTGTGTCACAGATTTTCCCTTTGCTAGAAGAATGTCAGGCCTTATTTATTGGCCCTTTTTTCTATCTTTGAACCAGTTCACTTTTATTAACTCTCAGGGAGTGATGCAGTAGTGAGTCAGGCCTAATACTCCTTATAAAACGAGACACCAAGAAGGACAGGAGTATTTTTAAATTAATATGAAGGGGGGGCGGGGGAATAAAAAAGAAAAAAATGGTGAACATATGTTCTCTTCATAAACAGTTTAGGGGGTTCACAAAATGTTTTGCTCTGTAAGGTATTCCCATCACTGATAAAGACATGCAGTTTACCTTCATACAGCTGCGTGGATGGGTACCATATTACCTTCTTTCCCTCTCTCCTTTATCTGTCCCTGTTCCTTCTTGTCTTTCTGGAAATGGTATCTGGAAGGAGAGTCATGCCCCTTGTAACTCTGGACACAGCCTGCACAGGGAGGTCTCAGGTTTGGGGAGGGAGCCGTCTGACATTTCATCCTCATGAAGACTGGCAGGGAGGAGACAGCCGGCCAGGATATTCAGCTGGGTCTTCTGTGGCGTTCTATTGATCAGCATCAGTGCCCGTCACGAGATAGAAGGATAACTGTGTCAGAGGCACAGCGGGGAGATTGAATGAGGCCTTCAGAACAGCCAGCTCACCGCTGGTAGGTCTGTCAGGAGTTGGTGCCCTGCACTACTTTGCTGCTCAGAGCCTCTTGGATGTTCCTGTGCTCTGATGGCAGGTGGGGAAGGAGACAGGGAGAGGGTTATTCTCTGCTGAGTTTGGTGCTTTTTGATATGGAAGACTTCCTCTGCACAAAGGGGCAAGAGTGGTTGTAAAAGAGGATTTGTGAAGGGGGAAAGGGAAGTATGCACATTTGGTGTTTTCAGTCTTGCCTCCCGCACGATGGATTCTTTTCCTCCTTCTCCAGACTTCTTTCACTGACATAATTCTTTACCAGCAGCACCAGAGAGGTGCTGAGGTTCCTTATGTCAATAACATGTGTTCCATGTTTGCCCAAAATGTCACCATTTCACAGCTGTCATGCCCCAGCTCCCGTGTCCTCTCCATAGCAAGGACTGCACAGACCAATGTACTACTGACACAGTAAATAAAGCATAGTTTGGCACCTTCATTAGCAGTCTTAGCAGGAGAGTCAGAGTACGAACAAAGAGGTGCAGACTGGACTTGCATTTAGACTTTTGCCCTCAGCAGATTTCAAATTGCTTATCTGAAACAAAAGGTACTGTTTCCTATTTGGACCAGCCTCAGCTGGCAGTTGCACACACCAGATTATGCAGTGCGATAAGTCACTATTGAAGATGTGACCTTGAAGCCTCTGAAAGTTCCTGTTATTTTTCTTTATAGTTTTGCAGGCAACTCTACCAAGCACAAACACAAAGCTTTATTGCTAGTATTGCCAATGGTGGTAACAAAGGACTGATCCCAGACTGTGAATATTCACATCCCTGTCACATCACAGAGAGGAAAGAATGATCAGGATGTAAAGAACAGTTTCGTCCAGTCTGGGAGCAGCAGTGCATCTAAGCCTCAGTTTAGGAATGCTCCTAAGATAACATTTTATTCAAAAAGTATGCACCTTTTTTAATTTTCATGAAGTTTTTGCAAGTATCTTCCAGCTGAATTTTGGTTCTTTCATTTTTCCTTTGCAGATGATGACTTTTTTCATGAGCTTCCAGAAACCTTTCCATCTGATCCTCCAGAGCCATTGCCCCACTTCCTCATTGAACCTGAAGAGGCTTACATTGTGAAGAACAAGCCTGTGAATCTGTACTGCAAAGCAAGCCCAGCCACACAAATCTATTTTAAGTGCAACAGCGAGTGGGTTCATCAGAAGGACCATGTGGTGGATGAGAGAGTAGATGAAACCTCTGGTGAGTTTGTGTTACTTTGGGAAGGGATGAGAATGAACACCATTAATATCAAGCCCACTGTTGTAATCTAGCAGCTGTTTCATATGGCAACTGCTTTTCTTTACTCCTGTTACAGCTGGGAATTCCATATCTGGCATTACAAAACCTTCCTGTCATAGCACAGGGGTGGTGCCTACATCCAGGTCAGCTAGTGGAACAGGAGTGTAGAGCACCCTGACCAAATCTGAAACCAGAAAACCAAGAGAACCATGCACAAATGAAATGAAATTCCTTTCTTCAGACAGGTCTACTCCCAGTTCACTTCCCCAGTGTCACAAATTCACAGTGGTTGCACTGTGATGTTGTCACAGACTGAGAACCACATTCTCCCCAAAGTGTCAAGGAGCAATTGGGTTGTTACTAGAATGATGTTTTCTTGGGGAGATATGAGAAAAAAAAGGAGAAATTTAATCAGTTTTCAGAAAGAAAGAAGGAGAAAGAACACCTGGGCACTCTTTAGAGCACTATTGATCCAGAGCAAGCACCTTGCTCTTATTCATTGCCCTTCTCTGCCTGCTGTGTAGAGCCTGTAAGAGGAGAGCTACAGTATCTTCCTCACTCAATACCAGAAATCCCACTGGCATTCATGGAAGTAAAACAGGATCTTCATAGCATTAAAAAAAAAGGGGGGGGTGGTTTAAAAACTTGAGTAATAAAACAGTGTTTGGGAAGACTGGTAATCAATAGAGAGTCTGAGACACAAGCAAGGAGAGAAGCAGGACTTACTGCTGTTTTGATGACTCTGAGAAATAACTGGATACCAAGCGAGAAGGTACTTTCCATTTGGGAATTACACCACCACTTGGTCTAATTACTTAGAAAAATAACTCCACAAGATGTCTTGGAAGTCTCTTGTGAAACAGGTTTTATTTGTTTCAGCTCATTTATTTGCACAGAGATCAAAAGCATAAGCTTTTCTTGGTGCTCTCACTTGAAAAAGAGAAGGTTGGTGTAGGAAGAAAGGCTGTAGAAAAAAAGACAGTATTAGACTTGGGGCCTGTGTATTCATTTGTAAAACTTGGCTTTTCCACAAGTCGACTGCAGGAGAAGCACTTAAAAAAAAAACAAAACATGCAGCTTAATACATCTTCAAGGTTTTTCGTTCCATGGGAGCCCGACAGAATGAAGCTGGGCAAACAGAAGGACCCAGCTATGACTGGGTTAATTTTTTGAGTTTTCATGAACATCACCATTTAGAAACATGGAAGTTTCTGACTACAGGTGAAATATTCATTATTTTTTCTCAAAAATCTCATTGTGGGAAAACTTGGTGGTGCTATAAAGGAAATTGCATTCTACAAGTATAAAAGGTGAATCTTTAAAGGAGAAACATCAAAATATTTCAGAGGACAAATATTTTGCATAATAAACAACAGCAATTATATGGAAATGGGAGCTACTATCAATTAAAGATTAACATCATCTACTGGAGTTCAGTGGGGGGAAGAGGATGTCAAAAGCTGTGCACGTCAGATTATTAGCACAAGAGCCACAAACGTAGTCACACTAATAGCTTGTTAAGATGAAACTGTCATCAAAATCCAAATTTGTCAGTCAGCCTGGCTGTTGCCAGAATATTGGTTAATTCATGTCACAGCTGCAGTGTTTGTGCACCTTCCTGTAGACAGAGTTAGAATCTAGGGCTTGTAGCACATAAGTGGTATAGAAATGGGTAAAGAGTTTTATTAAGGTTGTGGTGAAATACTATTTTCTTTAAAGCAATGGAAGCTCAGGAAAATATATTCGCTGCAGATTAAGCTGCAGAAAAAAACTGCAGGAGATGGTGATGGTGAGGGTTCATTCCAGCACCCAAAGAAGGGGATATCAGCTTGGCAGCTTGCACCAGTCAGGCTGGCAAAGCCCTTGGGCTCTATCACTTTTGAGACTATTTTGGTTTTTTTTGCTATTTTTGACTAGCTAGTGCAGTTGTAACCTAGGGCACAGAAGTAATGACTGAGCTGCTCAAAGGGTGACGTAAGGATCCCTCTAGGTCCAAACCTACACTGCTGCTGCTGCTGCTGCTTCCTGACTCGTGGTTAGAGAGGTGGGAGGAACTGCCCACAAACCAGATTAGGTCTAGACTTCCCATGGGTGACCTGGGGCTCTAAGGGATCTCACTTACACAGTGTTTCTGTGGGGTCAGTCGTGTATTCCCAGCAACTGAAAACCAAGTGCTTTCTTCTTTCCTGGTATTTTACTCTTCCTAGTAAGTCTGTTCTGCCTGGTTATGAGAGGAGCACTGTGCTGAGGAGATATTCGGCTGCTAGGCTTGAACCAGGCTTTCAATTCTTTTCATAGACAAGCAAAGCAAAGAAAAACAAGGCAAACAGACAATAAAAGATGAGGGGAAAAGAGTAAAGGTCACTTGTGCTTTCTTTTCTAAAGGATGAGTAATCAGGAAGAAAGTGAACTAAAATACGGGTGTGATGCTAGCAGTACATCACCTTGGGATTGTAAATGATGCATGAAAGAGAGAAATAGGTTTTGATTTGCAAAAGATTATGTGTTCATGGACTTTGAGCCTGTGCCCAGGAATGAAATCTACGTAGAGATGATTAACTCTTCTTGTAAGGTGAATTTGTTCTTGTCATTGAGAAGACCAGAGAAAACAGCACAGCAATAGCAATGGCACATGAGATGGAATTAGAGTTCAGCCAAGCTCTCATTGAAGAGACCTGCTAGATAGAAATGTTATATGTATTAAGAAGGTTAATTTTTAAGAGAGGAAAATAAATATTCATATAATTTTTCTCTGTATTTGTTTGCTTTGTGGAAGAGAGAAGGTACAAAATGAGAGTAATAGTTATATATACTTTGAACTGTGGGGTATTTTTCAACAGTGGGTAAAGCATTGCTGTAAAGAACATGCTTGGGGACTCTGTGGGAGTTGTTGCCTTCTGGTTGGAGAGGATGAGAACTGTAATAGTGGCAGAGTGTTCTAGTATCACTTTATTTAATTAAATTAGCCTGAAGAGAGAGCCTTGCAAAATATTTTATACTGAGGGAGTCTGAGAAACCTGAGGCTTTCCATAGAAGATCATTACATTCTGTTTTTGAAACCTCAGACTCCCTGGAATTTTTCTTTATAGAAAAATCTAAGCATTTTCAAAAGAAGTCAAATGGGTTCTTTGGAAATGTCTAGTGCACATCTTTGACTCTTTCATTTCCTATGTGTATGAAATACAAGGCAGGTCTTTTTTATGCCTTTATGTCTTTGGAATATTTTCCCATTAATGCAGAAAAGAATAAGAACACATCTCTGGTTTTAAAAAACAGAGATGAGAGTTCTTTTGAGGGAACACATTTGATTTTATGACTGACTGTCATAAAATATAACAGCAACAAAAATAAAATGAGCCCTGTAGAGCTGATGCTTTTGGGGGCAAGAAAATTCCGTTGTTACAGGGCGGGAAGTTCCATAGCACCAATGATTGTTAGAGCAGTTTGTGCACATTTTACAAATTACTGTACCTCTGAAAATGACTATGGTAAAGATTTTTTTACAGTGAGGATGGCAAAACACTGAAACAGGTTGTTCAGAGAGGTGATGGATGCCCCATCCCTGGAAATATTCATGGCTGGGCTGGATGGGGCTCTGAGCAACCTGATCTAGTTGAAGATGTCCCTGCTCATTGTAGGGCATTTGGACTAGATGACCTTAAAGCTTCCTTCGAACCTGCTCTCTTCTGAGATTTTTATTTTGCATGTGTGCTTTTATGAAGAAATATTTTCCAAGACACACACACACCAGTTCTGCAGTGGTGGGAGAATTGTGAACATATAAAAAATCAGTGTCTTGCACCCCTTTCATTTGTCCAGAGGGATTAAATGCTGCTATATCAAACCCTACATCCCAGGGATGTACAAGAGAAGAGGAGAAAAAAAGCTGGAGATTTTTTTGTCTTTCAGTTTGGATATGCATTGTAATATTTTCTCTGTGACTATTGAGGTGAAATGGTTTATGAACCCCTTCTTACCCTCTGCAATGCCAAGGACGTGTTCTCTCTCCTTCAAGCAAGAAGAAAACATTTGTGATTCTTTAAGTGCTAATTAAATAGACATACTGGGCAATTCACCCAGCATTATTGTTTGCCTACACTGTCTGTCTTCTTTTGCTGGGATGCATAGAGAGAGGAGATCTTGGGGACCTTGCTGATGACCCCCTCCTTTTATCTGATTAAAGGAGTTTATCAAACTGCACTTGGAGTGGACAAATATGCACTTCTTTTCAGAGAGAAACCTGACTTCTTTTTTTTCAGTTTCTTTACATAGTCACCACTGAAATTCCGATGCTTACCTCCCACCATTACCTTTCCCAATTAGTAAAGTATTTTTGGATGACTTGCAGATTCAATGAAAGGAGACCAAGCTTTTGACGTAGGATAGGCATTGATCTGGCAAATAGGAGTTTGTTAACATAAACAATGGGTTTGGCAGCCTGTCGAGGGAGTAGATACCCAACTAGCCAAGTCTTTAATAGATCACCCTTTCAACAGAAAGATCAAGGATTGACATCTGCCCTTTTGCCTCTAAAACAGCTCTTACAAGATCCTGCAGCCAAGACAGCAGTGGGGAAGCCTTCACAGTCACTGTGCTCTTCTGGTATCATGCAGAGAGGCAGGAAAATCACTTCCAGCACAAAATGCTCTGTTGCTTTATCTTCCTCTCTGTGTGTACATCGCATGAAAGCCATTTATTTTGGTGTTTGTCACACCACATATTAGGAGGCTGCATTGCCCTAATGGGAAAAGTCATTGTTTAAGCTGGGACTTCTGATTATACAGCAAAGGTCATCATACAGCCTCTCATTTTGAGAAGTTGCATTCATTTATCTTAGTATTTTTTATAAAAAAGAAAAGCCATTATTTCTTAGTTTTGCATGTCTTTGAATAACAGTGTTGAAGAACTTAATTTGGCAACCCAAATACAAAATTCCAGTGCCCCAAATCCCCAAGGAAGCAGAGCTCAGGGAGAGATGTGGAGGGATAATATTTTAATCATTTCTTTTACCCCTAGATCTTCCTTTCTTTACAGCTATTTTCTTTCTCTGCACATCTTTTTTACTTAATCTCTTTTTGCATCTTGACATGCTGCAGCCTCCAATTCTCTGTATTATTTTTGAGGAATCCAAAGGATAAGGAAAAAGCTATTTTTCTGAGCAAATGTGGCCGGTGTCCCTATTAACTTCACTAAATATATAACAAGTGATGCTGAATGCTGCAGTTAGACTTAACCTGGAATATTTTGATTCTCTCGGGTGGAATACCTTGGGGTTGTGTTAGTAAGGGTAGCCACACATCACAAATAAGGATTGCTTTCATTCCGCCATTGTCAGAAGTCATTTTATTTTCTGTTTATCATTGGATCAAATCCATTACAGACATCAAGCACCCATATACAAAATAATTATTTCTCAGTAACACATTGCCAATTTTTAGGTCTGCTCCTTCAATACTCTGCCCCAGTCCAGCTCATTTCAAGGAAATTTAAAAATGTGTCAGAGTATCTCTTCCCAAATACTCCTATTAATAGTTTTGAGATGTGGGTTAGAATTGATACTACAGTCTGTTTTCTTCCATAATTTGAAGGCTGTTCCCTCTCTGGAAGGTTGCTGCAAGTGAAACATGCTTATGTATGTATGATCTGAAAGGCTGCAGGTGGTGCAGAAAGAAGCACATAAATCTGTTTCTCCAAAGAATTGGAATTCTCTGTAGAAATACAGACCCTTTACTTCCATAAAACATATCAAGAAACCTATGGTTTTTTTCCTACTTGAAATTTAAGTTGCAGACATTTTTTGCCGTCACTTGGGCCATCTTCTTTCTGCCTGTCACTCCCTGTGGCCTGACAGGCAGCTCTCCTGGGTAGAGGAGCCCTGTGCCCATCACTGCTGCAAGAGAAGTTCTCTTTTCTCACAGGTTGCATCTTCAGCATCAGCTGCTGGGAACATGTTTTCCTCTCACCCAGATCAAGGGAATACCCAACAACAAAGCTACTGCAGACAGTGTTTTCCAGCAGACAAAGTTTGCACTTTTATCTTGAGCAATTAGTATATTTGTATAGAAAAAAATAGCCATTTTGGAAGCTTCAGGAGAAACACACAGAGAGGCAGAGAACCACCACTTTCTAGGATATGCATTTGAAATAGTGGGGGTTTTTGTTGAAGTCAGTGGAGAAATTGCTAAGGTCAGGACATACCTGAAGAAGGGAAATAAACTTTTTTAAGCAGAATAAGACCACTGGAGCAGATATTTGCTTTGGCAGCAAAGCTCATAGGCAATACCAAGACTTCCCTAAGCCCAGGGAGATTATCTTTTGTTTAGAGGCCTGCAAAAGACTTGAGGATTTTTGAGTTAAACTCAACTGAGTTTAGGATTCAATTACAATACGTGCATTAACATATCAATAATTTCTTATTTAATCAAACTGTTAGATGTGGGGGTTTTGTCCCTCTAAGACTTTGTGGAAGGCTGCTCCAGCTCTTAGACCAAGACATCTTTTTTTGTGTTCATAGCCATTGAGACCTGCCTGTCCTTCTGCTACTGCTGTCCTTTCCAGCATCTTTTTCCCTGTGGGGGTGTGTGCCCAGCCCCCTTTGCAGGCAGGAGCAGTGGACATCACAAACCCTCTGCCCTCCTGTTGCTAAGCTGACTGGGGCAGGTTCTCCCAGCCTTGCTCTGTCCTTCAGGGTACTCAGGCATTCTAATAGGGAGCCCAGAGGGAGCTACTCTTCCTGCAAGTTAATCTCTCTCATGCTCCTCCTCTGAGGAGGGGTCATTTGCCCTTTCCAGATTTTCTGTATATTCACAATGTATCTGTGCAGACCACTCAGTGTCTCTGTGATTTACCTCTGCAAAGTGCCTTGGGACCAAAAGATAAAAGCTTCAGGATATTTCTTATTGCAGCATTAACTTCCTATCTGCAGCTGTTTGCCTAATTGTCCTGGAGGTTTCCTGTGGGCTTCTAGAAAAACGAATCTGAGACAGGAAATAAAGTTATTTAAAGTAATTAGAAGAGGAATATGGATGCCTAGTGCATTCATCTGAAGCATTTGAGGACCACTCCCCTAAATATTTCCGGCCTATGTCTTCTCCCCTCCAAGTTTTTCCTTCATTAAACCCTTTGTTACACATTTGTAATCCCATTACTTCCCCAAAAGATGTCTTCTGACATCAGTACACCCACCACAGTTTCAGACTGGCACAACTTTCCACAGCAGAGCTTCCTATTTCCATCCATGTCCCCCAGCTCCTTTTGAGCCCTTGGTGTGGGATCTGGAGCCCCTGTGATGAGGGTGGTCTGCTGCCTGAAAGGCTCGAAATGTGGTCTTGATTTGGAAGTGAGTCCTAAAGCTCAGTCTCCATCCTGCACCCACGGGCCTAAATGGAAAACAGCTGTTTCTTGGATGCATTAGTGGCAGAAAAGAAAAGCATGGTGGAAAAGAAGAGCAGAGCCAAGGTCTTATGTGCTGTCAAACAAAGGTGCTGCAGTCAGTGGCACCCTGGCAGGAACACTTGCATCCTATAACTGCAGTTTTTTCAGTTAATTAAGTATGAGAATGAGTAGGACTAGTAGAGCTGTAGTTTCTTCACAGAAATACCTGGGAATACTCAGGGAAATGGAAGGTAAAAATTATGCCTTACTTTTTCTTCTATGCAAACAAGTTATAGTCTGATGCAGCCAGATGATCTGGCTGTAGTCTAACACTCTTTAGAGACATTGGGGTCTTAATGACTGTGCTAAACATTTAAGTGTTTTCCAGACTCCCTTGATGTCTATCTAAGCTTGTGTCTCAGTTACCTGAATGGTATCGTATATGCTTTCTGCTATTAGCTCATTAGGCAGTGAAATCATTGGCTGAAGAATTCCTACTCCTTAAAACTACATTTTTAAATTTTTCTAATGTTTTGGGGGTTTTTTTAGGGAAAAAAAAAGAATTTGTATGGAGCAAAGCTTTGCACATTGATCAGATTTAGCAAGGCTTTTTTGCTCTGCAGGTAGGGTGCCAAATCATCGCTACTGTTATGAAGGGATAGAGAGATGCCTGTCACATGCAGCTCTGACCCATACAGGATCTAATTTTGTGCTGCCTTTACAGGTTCACTGCCTGTATTCATTTTGTCATTCCCATGCATTCCCAATTTGTACATAAATGAGCAGCATGATATGGTAAGTACCAGCAGAGCTGCCATTCACCTGCAAGGTTACATACGGTTCTTTCTCCTCAGGTTTTATTGGAACGCCTTTCACAATTCCCCATAACTTCTCATCCCCTTCATACTTTGATTGTAAGAGTAGAAAGTGAGTCTTTTATCAGATTCCTCTGTGTCTTCTATTCCCTGAATACAAATCTTTAGGCTCTTGCAGCCTCTTCTATTCTTTGCTTCTAGGTTTTGTTTCAGAGAGGATCTTGGTTGGTCGATTGAAGGTTTTGGGTTCCCAACGACTTGTACAATTATGTTGTTGTAATGAGTGCTGATGCTGCAGCCTGGGTGGGTTGCTGTGCCCTCCTCTGAAAAGGGGTAAGGACTTCCAGCCCTGAGGAGCAGAAATGCCTAGAAGTACATCAGGTTTGCTTTGGAGGTTAGGTTTAGTGCTTTTGGTATTCAAGTAAGGTGGAAACCAATATTGGAATTCAGAGTGATGGGTACCAAGAAAAAAAATATTAAAAGGAGGCATCTAGACTTCCAGGGATACTTTGGTGGCATTTACTTACATAATTTAAAAGGTCTTTTTTTCGTGTCAAAGTCACATGGATCTGCAGAGGAACTTGCTTGCATCCCTGGTGCCCCCCTGTAGCTGAGGAGTACCATGAACTGTGCTGTACCCAGCTGTACACACCAAAGGACTCCTGTGGCCACCAAGCTGCCTTTTTGCGTGCCTTCCTGCCATGATTCCTTTGTTCACTACAAACTAAGAAAAACCTCCTGGTGCTCAGGAGCTGGTATTTTGACTGTTGCTCTGGCACAACTCTGGAAACATGCTGGGTGGGGGAGCAGACAGTAAATTCCCAGAGCTTCATCTCTGTCTGGAGAAAGTCACTTCACTTGACAGCACAGTGGACAAAGCTGCTTTGAAAGCAGCTGCTAGCCTTTTTCTTCTTTTCTTTTTAGTTTTCTTTTTTTTTTTTTCCAAGATACCCAGGTCAGCTGTGAAATGCCATCCCCAGCATGCAGAACAATGGCAAAAAATGATGAGGGTCTTAAACTTCTTCCCCAACCTGCTGTTCCTGCACATTGCAGACTTAAAAAATAGGAAAACAACTGCTGAGGAGGCTCCTGAGTGACTCCTTGTGTCACATTGTTCCCACAATAGCTGCACCAGCCACTGAACTGTGTCATTGCATCAAGTTCACAGAAATAAGGCATTTTCATGTTGTCTGCTTCTCAAAACCATGCAGAGTGGATGTGGTATATACATACACATGCAGATACATATTTTATATCTGTAACACATATAAGTCGGTAAGTCAGTAAAATAACTTGATCTATATTTTTATATATGAATTTACACACAAATCCATTTATTGTTCTCTTCCCTGACCCCCCTCCACTATGCAAGTGAATGTAAATGCACTGTTCAAAATTCAGATGCTCTCATTTGCCTTCCCAGATGTTTGAAGTTCAATAGATTTCTTTTTGTTGTTGTTGATTTTTCATCATTTCCTCTGCTTCTTCTTGTGAATTGCTAAACCATTATTTCTTTTTTGCCTGCACATTGAGATTCATCTGTGGGCTCTAAACTGCCTCAAAAGTGCTTCAATTTTGCATGAGCACTAAGCTGGGGACTGGGAAGCATTACCCACTGCTGAAGGCCCAGATCATTAAAAAGAGCATGTAAATCCTCTGAACCAGAAATCAAAAGTGCACAGATCTTCTTTCTGAAGTCTCAACTGCTGCTTTAAGTAAAACATGAACCATTGGCATGTTTTTTTGTGGCCTTTGAAAAAAACTAAACCAAAATCTTTTCTCAGCTGCATGTTCCTCAGTCAAAAGAAGAGAAGATTGGGCTCTGACCCAAGAGCTGGAGATGCTAAGAGCTCATACTCCTGTTTCTCTCTGTGGACAGCTTGTCTTCTTTCCACCCCCTGTAAGCAGCACCAGCCAGGCAAGGAATTGTTTGGGCATTGCTGCCTGGGATTTCTTAGTGTCAGGATAACTTTTGGGTCAAAATGCTTCAATTCACATTTGTTTCTGCTCCTAAACTTTTGCCTCTGAGTTCAGAAATTATGATGCCCACTGTCAAATGTAAATATTTATTTATAGGGAGGTTTTCTTTGTAGTTCTGCTACACTGGATCTTATTGCTTTTGTTCCAGGAAAAAGGAAAAAAAATGTGGCAAATGTAGGCACATATTGTTATATGTGGAAGAGAGCAATGAATTTTGGAGCAATTTGTACATATTTGCAAAGACTGCTGTCAACCAGAAAATAGCCTTCATTAAGAAACAAAGGGGGAAGTGTTTTTCTTTCATCTCTGAATGGTTTGTAGGCTGAGAACAAGCAATCCAATGCTGTTCCAAGGTATTAAACAGCAGTAGTTCAAGGGTGATGTAAAGCAATCAGCTGCTGAGATTAGCCAGGGGAGGAGATAGCAGAGGGGCTCTTTTACCTCCCCAAGGGGACAAACCCACAAGGCTGTACTGGCCACCCCCACCATGCTGGCATGGACCAGGGCACACAGTTTGTTTTCCACCAGCATCCAGGAACTCTGTTTTAAAATCTGTCCTGCATCTTATGCAACTTGGTCCTTCAGCTGTTAATAGGAAAATAACAAAATCACCTTGTTTTCACTGAAAGAAAACAAAACCCAAACAGAATGCATGTTCTTTAATTCCAGTTCAAAGTAAAATCCCTCTGAAGACAGTCCTTTATAATTTTTGTGTCAGTCATATTTTTTGTGTAAAAAATATTAGGGGAGCTGGAATTTTAGCTTAACTCAATACCATTAGGTGGTAATTAGATAACATAGATAGGTGATGCAAAGCAGTGCAAACTTGACATGGGTTTTAGAGCAGTCTTGACTTTATTGTGCTGTTGCATTCACCTGTGTTAATTTGAGTTCAGAATGTATCTGTTTCCTAAAGAGAAAGTTATGAGGAGACCAAAAATAGCTGGAAGCCTTTAATTTAAATATTTAAGCTAATATTTGTGGAAAATTGTTTGTGATCATCACACAGTTATTTCATATTGCCAGCCAGCCTCAATTTACATAAAAGCAGTATATTGAGACAAAACCAGTTGTAGGCAGTCTCAGTGTGAAGGATTACTGGGTGTAAAAGCTGTTTTCTCTTTTAAACTATCTCTGGATATCTATCTGTCTATCTGTCTTTTGTTAAGATTACAGGTACTCTATATAGAAAATAAGCTATAGGTGAAGTGTGCCATTCTGCAATCATCTCAGTCCCATTATGGTGCACAGAATACATTTTTCTCAGCAAGAACTTTAATATTTGAAGCCGTTCTTCTTGTGCATAGCCTATTTATTCATTTTTAAACATCAAACTCTATAGCTTAAGTACTCTGACGTATTCTAGTGGAATAACTCTCTGACTGTGAGGGATCCATCTCTGCAAGAGGGTAAATAAATTTAAATTCCTGCATAGCACTGATTTTTTTTTTTATCTTTGTAAAAAATTTACTTCACCAAGTAAAGCAAACAGACATAGGTTGTTTATAGCACCTGTATGAACAATTAAATAAATTGGACGGGCCATTCCAGGCTATCTATAAGTAAAAAGATCATAATTCTTGACTTCAATCACTTCTATTTTGCCTTTAAAAGTAGAAGGACTGCATATAAAGAAACTAATCTGTTTCCCTTTTAGTGAATCTGTTTACAGTCATACCACTTTGCCTTATGGTCTTGGTCACTTTCATGAGACAAAAGCTACACTACTGTTTTTAGTGGGATTTTTTTTTGGTGAGGCTTTGTTTGAAATCTTAACAGAGATGAGGAATATGAGGAACATAATTTGATTCTTATAGCAGCATGGTTGTTTCATGGGTCTGCAGAGGAATCCCCCTACCCCAGAGCCATTTTGCTGCTGGCTCCCCAAAGCCTCTTCTACATCAATCAGAAACACTGTCCCTGCCCTCTATGTTCCCCCCAAGCAGTGGGAGGGGACATTTGCGGTCTCACCCACTCAGGGAACCTGGGCCTGTCTAAGCAGGGAGAGAACCAACAGCACAAAATATCAGGTTTGTGAGGATGGTCTGAGAACTGACTTTCCAAAATTGAATGTGCAAAGGGTTGCAAGTTACCTTTGTGAAAATGGGCTGTATTTCCATACTTATTGGCAATGGCTGTGATATACCTATATCTATATGCAGGTATTACTGCAAAGTCTTTTTCCAGACTAGTAGGTCATAAAGTTCCATCTCCTTGAGAAATGTGTTCTTTGGCGTGTGTGATTACTAATTAATGACATACCTTTTGGGCAAATGAAAGCACAAAAGCACAGAAACTCTTTGAACTACTTACAGAGAAAATAAACCAAGTACCCATGCAGTTTCTTAGAGTTTTTGTAAGTGCAGTTTAGTCTTGCAACTAAATAGTTCCTATTTACTGTTCTGCCAGAGGGTTCAAACACATACCAATGTGGCGCTTCCACCAAAATTGCTCTAAGTCCTGAGGAGTATTTTCACAGGTCTTGGGTATTAATATCAAATGCCAAACAGTTATGACAGCCAAAATATATCAAAACAGTTTCTTGGAAGAATGATGCCCAGTGAGGTGTAGATATTAACTTTGTGACCTAGATTGACTCCAGGCTGAATAATTACATTTGATTAATTGATAATAATGTTCTATATTCTCATGTTTATGGTGATCATTTATTGTCTTATGCAGTCTTATATGGTCACAGAACCTTGAGACATTTTTGTTTCCCTAGAAAGAAATGTCTCTGATCAGCAAATCTTTCTTTTACAATCATTGGGAAATTTGCCAATTACTTCAGTGGATGCAATATGGAACCCATGAGTTATAACTGCAATTATCAATAATCTGCCATAATATCTACAATTGCATTACATTTGCATACATTAAAAAAGATAACATTTGTGCCTCTGAAGACCAGATAATCTACATCACAGTTTGTAGAGCCAGCTAAGTTAAGCACTTGGGGATTGTGTGTATGAAGTGTGTCTTTGCTTGATTGTGTTTCTAGGATACAACTATAATAAAAGACCAGGCATATAATGCATGGTTCCCTCTTCACACTTCCTTTTGCTCCATGAGGGGTATTAACTTGGATTTTGATATAGAACTAAGTGCCTCTCCCTGTGCTTATTAGCAGTAGGCAGACTGAGAAAGGTTCGTTCCACCTTTCTCTGCCCATTAATCCCTCATAACCTGCAAATACAGAAATAAGTAAAGTTCCGGTTCCTTCCTACCCCTTCTCAGAGCCCAAGTTGTATGGCTCCCAGAAATACATTTATTTTATTGAAATGAATAATTGAATAAGCTGTGCTAGTAAGTAGGCAAAAATTGTGACTTATAGACAACTTCTTAATTCACTGGACTGGGACATAATTGCAGACTAGTTATGACAAATGTTCCTATCCCTCATCCTGAACCAGACAGAAAACTACTAGGGCAAAAGAGTATCTTAGACTGATTGTCGTGCTTTAGGTCCAGCTGGTGACTGAGCCACACACAGCCACTCACTCACTCCCCTGGTGGGATGGGGCTGAGAATGCAGCAGGTAAAAGTGAGGTAACTCATGGGTTGAGATGAAGGCTGTTTAATAGGTAAACCAGAATCTGTGCAAGCAAAGCAAAACAAAGAATTTATTCAACACTTGGTAGGCAGGCAGGTGTTCCCAGGAAAGCATGGCTCCATCACAGGTGACTTTGCAGGACAAATACCACCACTCTGAACATCTTCCTTATTCTTCTCTCAGCTTTGTATGCTGAGGGTGTCATCATATGATGAGGAATATCCCTTTGGTCAGCTCTTTGTGGATTTATAGAAGGAACCTATCCAGCATTCTAGCTGCCCACATTGCTGTTATTTCCCTTCAGCTCTGTTATTGCATTGCCTGAAATAGGAAGATCCTTACTTCTTGCAGGTTGTTCCACCATCTAAGTGATAATTATGTAATTCTGGAAATGTACAGCTTACTCAAGTGTTCAAAAAACCCCACATTTATGCTGTGTATCTTCACCTGCTATATAGCTTAGCTGTATAAAGAACTAGACTGAAAAATTCAATATATTTCTAAAGAAGAAGGTGAGGTAGAGGATTTATTCTCTGTGAGAACATGACTTTTTTTACTTAGCACAGTGACAAAGTAGAATTGGCCAGTACCAGGTAGGTTATATGATGCATAAATTATTGCTATTTTCTTAGTCTGTCTTGTCCTAACTATATTTGGGCAAAATACAGGGACTCATTTTATAAAGCAACTTCTAATTTTGCTCTCATAGATTGTGAACTCACCTATAATCAAGCAATTTGATAAACAGTTGCCTGAATAAGAGGTGCAGCACGCCACATTTTCTGGAAATATTGAGACATGGGTTTTTCAGCTTTTTTCTCTTTTTTCCTTTTTTTTTTTTCCCTTTTCCATTCTTCTAGCTAATGTTCTTTGGTGTAGAAGCAGAAGCAGGTCCAACAGAGATAAGATGATCTCTGTTTGAAGTCCTCATGCAAGGGTTTTCCTGCACTTGGTGCCCACAGGAGATGGATAAGCAATACACTCCTGAATGAAAGCAGACACAGTGTGCCAGCTCCTCTGCAAAATCTGATGTACAGCAGTGTGTCAGCTGGTAACCAGGCAGTTGCTATCTGAGATATCTCAGCAAATTGCTGTGCTTGCAATATGGCCTAGAAAAGGATTTTCTGTTTGGGGCGATGTTGGAGTGTGCTAGCAGAAGGAATAAGATTGTAAGTTGGTACTACAAGGGAAATGTCTCTCCTTGTTCTTGCCGCAGGGTCTGAAGGTGGGTGTGTTTCAGCTGGTGAGGGTTTTCTCCTAAATCACCATTGCCGTTTGTGCAATAAGGTGCCAGTGGGTTTTGCTGGGAAGCAGTGGTGGAATCAAATCCCCGAGTTCTGGCCATGGATCCTTATATTCCAGATGATCTTGTGGCACCACCAACTGGTTTGATATATTTTGAACTCTACGAAACATATAGAGATAAAGACACAATGATGTTTTTTGCTTGTAAGCAGAAAGGGGTAGAATTTATTTGCTGTGGAAAGAAGTTGTGCATCTCTTTGGTCGTGGCACAACTGTTGATACTACTCAAAGACCAAATTACGTTGAATAACCTGAAACCTGTCAACACTTCACAGCCGTCCCAAAAGACATTACAAGGAATAGCTTGTTATTTTGAATTAGAAGGCATCTCAGGAGGTCAGAGACAAAAAGCTCTGCTGGTGCATTCATAAGGAGCAGCTATTTGTAGTATAGTTTTGTACCTTCTACAGACAATCAGAAAACAGCATTTGTGTCCTGAATGTTAAGGCTATTTCATAATCATTATTAACCAGTATGGTCATTATGAGCATACTTGTTTTGGCCCTTGGGTAACAAAGTTCACTGCTCCATCAAGCTGTGTCATAATCAGCCTTATTATAAAAACATAATATTGTACCCTTCAAAAGCTCCCTGGGCTAATGCAGTAAAAACTGTGGGAATGAGCTGAAGTAATCTTTAGGCTAACAGCAGTTGCATTGGGAAAATATAACCATTTTTATGGATGTAATGTATGTGCTCCTTCCCCACCCTCTTCATGCTCTTCTCACCAGGACAGAAGCTATCTCTCAGACCCCTCTTGGAGCCAAATTAGCTCATCAAAGCAGAATAAGTTTATAACACAGTATTCACTGCATATCAAATGCCCATGCACTACTTTGATTTCCATTCTTTGGAGTGCTGTTACCATATTTTGAGTATTTCATTTCAAGGAGAAGGGCTATTAAGTGTTTCCCCCAAAGAAGCTGATTATTCAATGGCTAAAGATGTCAAGGATAATGAAATAAAAAGGGAGCTGGGCTGTGATAGTCTCCAGCAGGAAAATGCATCTCATTAGAAGGGATTCCCACCAGAGAAATCTGTGGTGTTGTATGCCTTAATTCCTTTCCGCTACTAGGTTGTTGCCCAAGTTTGGGATGCAGGCAGCATGCAGCCGCAGTGACAGTGCACAACTGTGTGCAAACAGTAATTAATCACTGGCTCCCTGAATGGAGCCTCTGTGAGGCTGGAGGCAAATCAAAGGGCTGGCCTGGTCCCCAGCGCTTGAGGAACATGCCATGCTGTACAATTGGGAGCATTCACGTTATGAATATCCCCTTGTAAGCGGTGTGGCAGGAGGCTGAGGGTAGCTGGCCTCCACAGACTCAAGTCTGTGCTCAGCAGAAGGACCTGCCCTTTGGTGTTTGCTGATGGGGACAAACTGTGCGTGCTCTGATCCAAGGATAATTCCGTTCAGTTTCCTGGCAATTCTGGAAAGAAAAAGAAAATCAATCTCACCACACGAAAGATTTGTATGTGAATTTATATATTCAAGGCTGTTTGCAAGAGTGCATTTTTGAAACGGCAGCAGTGTTCTCTACAGAGACGTGCATTAGAAATTTTTTGATACTTGGGCATCATCAGCAAAGACCAAATATGCTGAGAAAAGGTTTAAACACTTTCTCCCACCCCCACCCAGTAATCAAGAGCCTTTTGACCAGGGAGTGCATTTTGAAGCAGAGAAGGGGGTTGTGTCAGTGTGAAACACAGTGGTTGTCATCAGAGGATCTGCACATTTTGCCAGGATCCTCACAGTGGTGTCTGAGGTACTGCAAAATTTCCTTGCACTTAGGAGAAGCAAAACAGCTTCCCCAGAGAAAGCACTGTGTAGGAAATGTAGGCAAATCTCGGTCTGCTTGGAAGGATGGCACATGGGTCACTGTCCTCATGGGTTTGGGGAAGGGTTGTGCTGAGATGGGTTATAGAGGGCAGGGCCAGAGAGACTGTCAGGCACTGAATTGCCTTTTACTGTGTTATAAAATCCCTTTAAAAATATCCCAATATCTGCAGCATATATGACAGTAGTAGTGCCCATCTTGCAATGCAATAACCATACTGCAGCCCATGTGCTCATCATTACGAAGTATCAGGACGTTTTCTGCCATCCTAAAATCCATTTTCCTGGCAGCTCAGTGTCACAGTGAACGGGACTTCTCCCTGTGCTACGTCTGTCTAGCAAAAAGAGATGAAGTACAAAAGGGCTCAGGAAGTTATATAAATTGAATGGTTATGTGGTTTTATGATAGATCAAAATAAAACTGGTCTGGAATGTCCCTTGATGTAAATTGTCCTAGAGAAGTGGTACAATTTATGTTAGCTGAGGTGCTGTTCCTCCAGTTTATCTAAAATACATGCTGTATGTGATAAAAGTCAAAATCTCAGCAATTAGTTTTTCACTCACCCACATCTCTCATTATGCAGATAAAGTGGGAGTTTCTTTCCCTTTGCATCCTTATGACAGTCTGTGTTGCTGTGTAGATATTTGTAGAGAGCTGTAAGGTCTCCCAGCAACTTTGCAAGCAGATTTCTGCAACTACACTCGTTTTCTGTCCATCAGCAAGCCCAACATTGACCAGTGTTCCTTGCACCCTGACAGGTCTGATTGTCCGGGAGGTCAGCATCGAGATTTCCCGCCAGCAAGTGGAGGAGCTCTTTGGGCCGGAGGATTACTGGTGCCAGTGCGTTGCTTGGAGCTCCGCAGGCACCACCAAGAGCCGGAAAGCCTACGTCCGCATCGCATGTGAGTGCTTGGGTGTGCAGCTGGGGGTGGTGGTGTTTAGGTGAGGAGAAGTGCAATCCCTGCCATTTCAGGGAGATGTTTAGTTTCCAATCACTGAGGCCCTGTATTTTGTGCAGTTATTGATACATTCTGAAGCTGAGGCCTTCAGAAATATTCACAAGAGTTTCAGTTTATTCTCTTCTTAAGAGCTAAACCTCTTTCTCCTATGTGTGGCCTCAAAACCAGTATTTATTGTGTGCAGCAGTTTTATGTCCCAATAAAAGTGCCTGAAGCTAATGACTAGTAACCTTAACAAAGCAAGTCATGGAAAGAGGCGATAGCTGTTCTTTTCACAGAAGTGCAGAATGATTGAGTCTGGGGGGCACCTTTGGAGGTCATCTGATCCAACCATTGGCTCAAGCAGGGACACATAGACCCAATTACCCATGACCGTCTCCAAATGCCTTTTGAGTGTCTCCAACAAAGGAGACACCCCCATCACCTTACTGGGCAACCTATGCCACTGCTCTGTCACCCTCACAATGAGAAAGTGTTGCCTGATGTTCAGTGTGAGATTTCTGTGTTTCATCTTTCCATTGCCTCTGGTCCTATCACTGGGCTCTGAAAAGAGCCTGGCTGTGTCTTTGTTGCAGTCTCCCATCTGGCGGATAGGATCCCTCTGAGCCTTCTGCTCTTTGTGGCCCTTTGGTGGACTGCCTCCAATATGTTCATGTGTCTCTTGTACTGGGGAGCCCAGAACTGGTCCCAGCACTCCAGATGTGACCTCACAAGGACTGAATTAAGGGACAGGATGAGCTCCTTCACCTGTTGTCAATACTTTTTCTCTTATACAGCCCAGAACATCATTAGCCTTATTTGCTAACATTTGCTACATTTCTCACTTATTGTCAGCTTGGTGTTCACCACAACACCCAGGCTCTTTTCTGTAAAGCTGAAAATATGTATCACTGCAACCAGACAATAGAGCTGCTGTTCCTTAGCAAAGAAAAAAGTCTGTGTTTAGCATATCATGTGATCAGATTGATAATATGACTTTGAAAGTGGTCATCTCAACCCTACTATTCCATCATTGTTTTTCATGGCTACCCGCCTCAGTATTTATTTGAAACCGTTCCCAGCTTAGACCCCAAGAACACAGGGCAACCAGTTCCCTGAAAACAGATCTTCATTTGACTGTACAAATATTTAATGTTCATTAATTTTCAAAGAGGTGCTTTTCTTTGTAATAGAGTAGTCACACTGGGGACTCCTATTTCTCTTTCACATCATGAAATACTGTTCTGTATAATAGGAACAAAATATATCATCTAGAATTGCCTTTTTTCCACTGCTTTCACTCAGCAAAAACACATTTTGTGAGAAAAGGTCATTGGAAGCTGGATTTGCAGCATACTTATATTTCCTGCACTGTGCCTGACAATTTATAATAAGATAAGAGAATTCTTCCAGCCAAATAAACCTTTTCAAAGACACATTAGAGGAAGGACTCTCTGTCATTATAACTCTCCATTAAGGGCTTGATTCTCCTTCTGTTCTTGAGAAACTACTACTTGGTTAAATCTTCAAAGAGAAGGCACCTTCTGTATAAACATCCAGATATAAATCTCAGAGGTGCTATTTAAATACTCATTTTTGAATGCTTTTAGTCCAAGTAAAATAGAAAATAGGGATCTCTACTTTTAAGTATAGGCCTGCCCTCAGAGAAGAATTTCCCCAGGGCTAAGGGAAATTAAAATTATTGTACAAGACAGTCTTCCTGCAAAAGCAGAAATGCCATTATATGTGTGCATATTGCTTTCCCGTGGCAGGAAGCTTTTCAAAACTTTGAGGATTTTCCTTTTTTTTTGATGAAACAAAAGAGAATGGTTTCAATTCTTTTTTTCTTCCAAGCAGTCAGCACTTCAGAGAGGCTTAGCAATATTTGAACAGGTTTTTTAGATTATCCCTCTGCAGTTAACTCATTCAGATTCAGTAGATTCTCATGTCCTGCCAGGTAACCCCTGACAGATGACCATTAAATTAACACAGTTTGGAAGTATTTTATATATACTTAAGTGTATTTTACTTAATATTTAAGTAACTTTTATGTCTGGGCATACCTGTGCACCTAAATTCTATATAACACATAATCGTTGTGTATCAATGCAAGTTATTTTATATCAACTGACATTTCTTCCCAGGTGTCCGCATTTCTACTGGAGGTCCTCGTAATACAGAGTTTGCTTATTTTTCTTACTATATTTTGGAAAGAGGGGAACAATCAGTTCAGTGATTTTTCCAGAGTCTCAGTGGCTTTTTTTTTCCTCAGAAAAGTCTAATTAAATAAACATCAGGGAATTTTAGAGGCCTGTAACTCAAATGTGGCTTTGTATTTTGCTGAAGTTTTTTTAACCTCTTGTCCCTGAATTCAGGGATCTCAGACAGCTGTGACACAGGCAAGTCACTTAGAGTCCTTGGCATTAAGGGTTGAAGTATGAGTTCTTCAATCTGTGGATTTTAAATCAGCAAAAAAAGGACATTCTGTGCAAAATTGTCCATGCACAGATTTCTATAAATTTGTCAGGTAACTCCGACCTACTTTTTGGGAACTCAGGAAGATGATGTGGGAAATATGCCTTACTTTCTGATGTCTTTTGGTCTGCAAGACCACTGTTTTAAAGTCAGTTACACCAACACTCATCTGTATTCACGACTTTGACTTCTTAGGACTGAATCTGCACTGGCAATATAATAGTTGTGTCATAATAAACTTTCAACACAGCTGGTTAAGTGTTCTGATGGTTGCACAGTGTGCCATGAGGCTGGGATACAATGTAGGTTCTGTGCAGTATTTATTAATCCAGGAAATCAAGGATGTCCAAATCCTAAGAGGGACAGAAGAATTCATCTCTCCACATCAGTCTGTAGCTATAGCTGCTTATTTGTCACCACTGCAGTCTTCCCTTTTAATTGGCACAAGAGTGAGCACTGACACCTTTAGGAAAGGTGAGGGGCCAGTGGAGCATGTAAACTGCTTAAGTGGAATTATTTATCTTAATACCTGAACCTGGTAATTTTATCTTGACAGCTACAACTGTAGCATAACTAGCCATGTCTAGCACATTAGGAAAAGCTTCTCTCCTCTTCCTTTCTCTCTGTCTCTCCCCTCCCACTCTTTCTTTTCCTCTTTCTCCCTCTCCCTGTTCATTTCCTTCTCCCTTTCTCATCCGCTTTCTGTTTTTTCTCCCTTATGTCCTTACATCTTCTTCTGGAATTATTGCATCCTCTCAAGGGCTGGAGCTGCACTCCATTAAAACAAACAAACAGAAAAATAGCACCCAGCATCACTGTTCACTGAGCGTGTAATAGAATTAATGGAAAAGTAATTTGGAAGTGTGAAAAATGTGCATCCAGGAAAAGCAGCTTGTGTTTGTTTAATACAGGGTCAGGCATGTGTCAGAAAGTACATAACAACCTGGTCAATGAAAGTTCTCTGTGAAAATCAATTGCAACATTGCTTTGACCAAGAGCTTCAGTTATTCAGGAAGGGAATGATCTATAAATATGGACTAAAGATGCTGCTGGTTTTCAAAGGTTGCCCATGCTGGCAATACAGACAGGAAAAGAGCCTGAGTTTAAAGACAACATTCCAGCTTCCATAAGTGTTCAGGGTGTTTAACAGCAAATCACTGTTGCACTCCTGGATCATGTGTGTGCTGGAAAATTGCTCCCTCCTGTGCAGGCTGTTTCTGCAAAGGCATGTTTTTCCTGTTTCACGGATTTCATCGTCCTGGGGCATTGGTTTCCCCGCAAGAGCAGAGCTGAGCACTTCATCCTCTTAAACCAGCAGAAAAAAAAGATTAGTTGGGATTAATTTTCTCTTTGCCATTTTAGATGTATCAGAGACCAACAAAGTAATGACACCTAATGTATGTATCTTGGTGGAGCTGGAAAGATACAATAAATTTTCTGAGCTATTTGCCTAGGAAAGTGCTAAAACACATTTCCTATTTATTTGCACATTTCTGATTTATTCTAGGCAAATCCTATGAGGAGCCTTAGAAGTCACTAATATGTTTTGATACAGTTTTCCTGCTCAATTAAAAAATTTTCCTGTTGTAGAGGGAGGGAAAAAGTAGGGATTTTGGGCAGCTTTACCTTTGGCTGTGAAAAATGCAACCAAATACAAAGTTTTAAAATGAATTTTCTGTAACAGATCTGATGCCATCGAGGAGATAAAACCTAATGGGGCAAAATTCCTGTTAAAACAATGAATGAGATCTGAGCCTGTGTAACCAAAAGTAGAGTTAAACCCACTGGAACATACATCTGATAACGACTAAACAATAGCTGCAGGATTTGACCTAATTTGTAGATCAGATAATAAAGGGATGGCTAAGACAAATTGCTTTGAGCCCCTGTGCATAGAGCAACCTCACGTTTCATTTGCACCACTTTGGTGTTGCTGTAGCTTCACTGACTTCATGATGTTAACCCATGCTCTCCTTGAGAAAATATAGTGAAAATTCCAGCCCTAAATCTGCTCACAGGTTTTGGATTTGTTGAACATCTATGAGAAAATAGAAGCTTTCTCTGTAGTTTCTATTACTTGATCTTTTTTGGTGTAATGGATGTGAATAGTTTATTCTTTTCTTTTATTCAATATCTTAAAATCAAAATTAAAAAAAAAAAACAAAACAAGAAAAAAGATTTTTAAAAGCCCTGATGTAGTAAAGAACTGTGCTTGTTAATCTTTTTTTTATATTTTTGTACTAGTTTCCCGCATACTTATCTGAAAGCCTTTATTCTCCCAGACATTTTTTTCAAAGGCATGCAGTTAATATATGCATGTCAGATACTGTATACTGATAAGATAAATGCAGTACAGAAAAATTAGATTGGTTCATCTGCTGGTTTATCTCTGCTTACAAGGGGTTTGCGGTTATGCAAAGAAGCAGATATGAAAAACAATCACATATTCTTTACTGATACTTGTTTATCTCACCTTGTAGTGCTGGGGCCCATGCTCCATGGCACATGGCCGCAAGTGCCTTTCTTCCCTCCGTTCATATACCAGATCCAAGCAGAGCTGTGAGGACACGCTCTGCAGCCACTAAAGCCTTAGAGCCCTTTGCAATAGGAACAAAATTGGGCGAATGTTGAGGTAAGCAGAAGGGAGCTAGGAAGGTCAACAGTTGAAAATTCTGTTGGGAAGGTGCATCCAGGATATCCAGTATTAAAAAATACCATAAAATGTGGTTTGTGTACTTTGGCAAATGTGTATGAGAGTTAGCAGAGATAGAACCTTAATTCCTTCCTTCCCTGTGTGCCATTTAAGTTGCTACTAATCAATATCCGCTGCTTGGAGTTAATAAAGGGATGACTGAGGCACGTGGTCTTGAGCTGAGATTACTGAAGAGCAGCAGATTACAGAAAGGGCAGCAGAGAGGTTAACTGTGCATTTAGCATATTCAGTCCTCTCTGCTTGTGCTCCTGAAAAGCACACTTCTGTACCACTACCCCAGTTAACAGGTGTGACCATTCCCAAATTTAAGAATGTGGTTGCAACTCAGAAATAAATAGAAATAAATAGAAATTACATTGCATTGTACTGAGGAGCCAAGGTTTGATAAATTAGGGGGGACCTGATATTAGCATTGCTTAAAAAACAAAAGGAAACTTCTTCGCTGAATTTACATTAATTTAATCCCTCTGTAGGAGCTTTGAAAATATCCTACCTACACTGTCATGCCTAATAAATTATCTTTCTGTGCAGTCTGATTAGGCCTTAGTGCTGATAGATCCAGCCCAGAAGTTAATAAACTTTTGCTTGTATTTTAGTAGTCACCAGACTGTGTGAGTTAGGTTAGTGTATCAGAAGAACAACAACGAAACACCACTTACATAAAGATTTTTCAGTTTTAGTGTTTCTGTGTCTTGTAAATTCAATTCTACATCTGAATTGTAATGTACACCTGATGTTTCTAATGTCTGTCTTTAGTACCTTTAGCACATCTGTCGTGTAAAAAGTCATCTGTTGAGGTTAGGTCATTTGAACATTACATTTAGATTTATTTGAAAAACAAGAACTTATGAGTCCATCTTCAATCACAAAATAAAATAATGAATAGAATTAAGTTTATAAGTTAGTTTTCAGGTTAAGCTTACAACAAAATACTGAGCTATCAAGTAAAAATAGAAGAGGAGGAGAACAGTGTGATCAGGGAACTCATCTGCTTAGTGAATTCTTGACAAAGTTTGTTACTTGTATTTTTTACAGTTGTTTCAATACCAAATGTGTTGATTAAGTCATTCTTCATTATAAGCACAGCCCATAAGGAAGCTGTGTTGCAAAAGACTGTTTAGTCTTAGGAGCACCTGGCTGAATTAGCTTGGAGCTAAGGAGAGGAGGGGAAAGAAATGGTTTTCTTGCAGATCTGTAAGCAGTGAGTCTCTAGAGTCTTCGGGGTGTAGCGTTATCCCCAGCTGGCTGAAGATGCCATTGACAGAATGAGGGCTGGCCAGTCTGCACCTCCCATTTGTTCAGGCTGAAAATACTGAGGAAATAAAAGAGGAAAGAAGGTCCTGGGCTCATACAGAGTGTCTTGCCGATTGTAGCCTGGCAAGCGAAGGGCGTTCCTCACCTCATTCTGTAGCTCAGGTCAGTGGATAGAGCAGCCTGCATCCTCAAAACAAGGTGTGCACTTCCAAGAAGCTGCTGCAGTCCCCCTCAGCTGTTCAGCCATGGAAGCTCATGCTGCTTCCGGGCTATGTGGACCAGCAGAGGGCTACAGATGAGCTCAGTCCAAGCCACGAGTTGCCAGGCATCTTTGGAAAGGTGGAAGTTCTGCCATCCGTGACACTCCTCTCCAGACTGAGAAGGTGGCTGTGTCAGCCTCGTGGTGCTGCAACATTTGTCTTTAGGACTGGCCAGAAGTGAAACAGCCCCTCCAGAAAAGGAAAGAGTTGTGTAGCACAGAGTTGTGTATTGAGGATTAAGACAGAGTTCTGAGGTGTTGACTTATTTCCTCAGTCTTCAGCTCCAGCTGCAGAAGTGTGGGCCAGCTGAAAGCACAGCCCTGTCCCGCTGCAATCCCATTCCATAAGCAGCAGTGCTCTGGAGGAGGGCAGGAGGCTTTGATCAACGCCCAGCATGCAGCTGATATAGCAGGAGACTCTGCAGGGCAAGACATCACACTTAGAAAAGCCATTGGTAGAGGTTGCAGAGGGTTCCCCTGGGTTACAGACTGATGACACTCCTGTGATTGTCTCACTGGAAATGTGGTTTGATCTAATTAATAACAGAGCTGGAACCACATAAGAACAAAATGGAAAAAGAAGGGGTTTTGTACCTAACTTTTCCATTGCTTAGCCACCAGTGCGATTGATCCCCATGCAAAGGTCACAGACTCAGCTGTGAACATTAAAGCAAGGCCAAACTATGCCTGACAGGGCAGGGTTTCTTACATTTAGATTTGCAATTCAGTATTTAATAGCTTTGTTTTGAAGCAAAAAGGTATCTGTCAACCCTATCTGCATTGTGGAAAGTGATAGAAAAGGAAGAGACCAGTTTTAGAATATTAGTCATGTTTCTGGAACTAAGAATCAGTCATCCAAGTTTGGGAATACACTGAGATGTGTTTTCATAAGCATGTGGATTCTCTTTCACTTCACAGAACATCAGTGGCATTTTACCAGTCTTTTCCTACAATTATTTTTATATTTGGGTGTTCTTGTTAGGCCAGGTAAAATTAAAACAGAATTGAACCTTGCCTCTTGAAAACACTCTCAGGGGAAGAAGGTAGACTTGAAATCTTGGTTACATATCATGTATTGGTCCTCTAATAACAGCTAAAATTTTACCAAGCCATATTCACTTTTTCTCTAGTTTTTTTATTGTATTTTTTGCTTATTATGTGTTTGGTTTTATATGGATGGCTGTATATACTTACCTATGTAAAGCAAGCTATCTTCTGTATGGAAATATGTACTTTTTTTGGAGGTGTTTTCACATCCTTAAACCCTTGTTTCTCTGAAAGCACACACTGAACACATTTCTCTCAATGGCCATATTTAATACCATAGTTATATAGAAAAAAAAAGTGGGTTTTTTTTCTTTTTGTGCTCTTAAATCTTGCTCGTATTTTAGATTGTCTGTTATAGGGAGGAAAGTTGACGTTGGAGTTACTAGAAGGAGAAGAAAGTCTTAAAGGTCTACCAAGGGCAGAAATCCATCTTTCCCTGACAGTAATGCTGCCTTGTTCTGTTTGTCTGGTTTGCATCTAATTCCTGGCTGACAAGTGTCCGTTTTTCATGCTCATTCATTAGTCACCCTTGCATTAGCACCACATTGAAGCGCCTGGTCTGCCTCTTATCACATTTTTCAGAAATGATAAAAGATATCCTTGTAGTTTTACCTACCCACACATCACAGTAAAAACCCAGAACAACAAAGAGATAAAATATATTTGATTAAAAAAAAAATAATAGGGTCTTTCTTCGCTTTTTCTTAGAAGCTGACAGGTAGAAAAGGAAGGGGGAAATGACTTCCTGTATAATCTATTACCTTTCGCAGGCAAAAATGCAACTTCAGAGTGTTTTGTAAGATAAAAATGTGTTCAACATATAATGAAGTAACTTAGCAGTGCATCAAAAATAGATCTAATGCCCCTTTGTCCAAAAAGCATAGCAGTTCAGAAGTAAAGTTAACAACATGGTGTACACTGAGAGTCTGATTTCCCATTACTTTATTTCAGTTTTATGCTTACGAAAATTCTCTTATTTCCATGCAGCTCTTATACAGCCATATATACTTACCAGAGAGGGTTGTGCAGAGTATTTCAAGAGTCTTGGAGGGAAGTCTCACCATAAGTATGCTGTAAACGTGCTGCCATACATGCCACAAGAGCCCCCTCTGAATTTACTAGGACTATGCTTTAGTAAGGAAAATAGTCTGGCTCAAGGTGGCAGACCAGAATTTTAATTGCTGCCTTTGGTTTCTTTTATGAAGACAGCCTTGAAGGGAAGGTAGAGGTGGGGTAAAGCACCTGGTGGGGGTGCAGGCTGTTACCTGAGCCTGGCAGTGACATCTCTACCCGAGCTGACAGTAACATCCCTATTAGTCAGAGAGCTGGTGAAAGACAGGATGGGCCCTTCAGCACCACTGTCCACCCAACTCGCTCCACTGTGGAGAATATTACCTGCCGAAGGGGAGAAACAGTATTGCCAACAGGAGCAATATAGGGTTATTCTACATTACCAAACTAATAATGGAAATAAAGTACAGCTGCTCTTGTCCCCCCTATGGAACATAAGGGTAGGGAAGGTGCTCTGTCAGCATCTCAGTAACAGGGCTGCTGCCCACCCAAGACTTTAATAATGCACACTGCCTCTTCACAGACAGAGAGGTCCTGATCCAGAATGGATCAAATGTTTTATTGATTTGCTTTTCCAGGTATATTTTTTGAAGATTGTTAAAGCTTCTTTGGGATGTATTTTATTAGTCTCTTACCATTCTCTGGGAAAATGAATCCCTTCTATCCTCACTCACAAGCACTTGTAACTTATATGACACTTTGAGAAATTGAAAAGTGTTACTGAAAATACTCTGCTTGGGAAAGATCCAAAGTCCCTCAGTACATTAGCAAGCTCACCCACTCCCAGCTGACAGTGTGAGGTTTCTGTGATGACTATAATTGTTAAATGGCAAAGGAAGCTGAAGAATGGAGAATTAGAAGGAGAATCTGTGGTCATTGTTATCCACAGAAATCGTAGCAAGGGCCGTAGAGAAAAAGCAGTCATTTCAAAATCCAGTGCTGTCCAAGCAGGGTGTTTAATGATAGTTACAGCAGATGAGGAAGATGTTTGTCCAGGCCCATTGCTTTGTCACCATCTCGTGTGTGTCGCAACCAGCCAACCCTAGGCTTGGTTAGGTCAGTTAACTGTAAGTGCCCTGCACTGTTGCCATTTGTAGGTGACATGGCTGCTGTGGGAGGTGGTGGGATAAAGCTGTGAATACGTGGGAGGGAGCCAACAGGATATAAGAGCTCCCAGTCTTCCAAACACAAAATTATGTACCTTCACCCCTGCCAAATTAGTATAATTTACTCAATAGTATCTAGTGGCTCCTTTGAGAACATTACTGCCTATTATGTCAAAGGCCCTACTTAGTGTATTTTTAGTTTGTGGATCATTGAAATGCTTGAACCCAACGGTGCCATTAGAGCATCCTCCCACAGCAAGGCCCTGTGGGTGGGGGCAGCTGAGAGAGCAGGGAACCCAGAGAGTTCATCTCACCTGCAGCAGCACCACTGCAACTGTTCTCAGGGAAATGGGACTGTTCATACCCACCAATTCCAGCTGTTGGTGACAAAGAGATTAAAGGGGGACTTTTTTACTGTTATTAGATATTTCTAGTTTAATGCTATTTACTTTTGTATGCACTAAAACTTGGGGATTTTTCTAAAGGCAAGTGCTTTATGGGAGAGGTGATTGTTGTGCATGTGAGGCAATGTAGAACTTGAGCTCTGTTAAATATTTCAGGAAGAAAGGCAGGACAGTAAATCAACATGTCAAGAAAAATATTCAGGTTATTATCTAATCTCCCTCTACTGTCTTCAGCCTGAACACCTGAAAGCTATTATTAATATGCTATTTAATACTGTGCTTATATGCTTCTATTACTATTACAGTAACATTCTTATTTTCCCTCAACCACGATATTAGAGCACAATAATTGCATTGTGCGCGTGTGTGTACCTGCTGAATGCACTGAGGTGTACCTGATGTAGAGGTAATTCTTTTCTTCTGTAGATATCTGTGGAACTAGCAATAATGTGATCTTGATCTTATGGGTACTGCCAGCAATATAACCTCAGATGTTTGCTAATTTAAAGCAAACTGCATTATCCTGACATTATTATCCCAGGATACCTATCAAGCCCACAGGCGGTGTGAGGAGCCTGGGCCCAAGAGGAATGTAACTTCCCAAGTAACCTACCAGCTCCTGAAAGAGCTCCTCATTTCCATGTTTAACATGAGGAACTGCAGCAAGCCAAAACTCAGCATTTTGTCCTTGGAACGACTCTCACCCATGGGCACCTGGAGGGTTTAAGATTTACTCAAATGTCCGCTGGGTGGCCTGTCAGAGAGGGTGGGATGAAGCTGCTGGTGCTGGCAGTGCGTTGGGAGCTCTGTACAGACATCAGAGACTTGCTGTGGTTGCTGTCACATGAATGAGCCTCACTGGCTTGGAATAACTCCAGTGTGACAGAGATGCTGACAGGCACAGCCTGGCAAAACTTGGCATGTCATCCTAAGAAACGTTCGCGTCCAGATTTTTACTCCTCCTCTTTGCCCTAAGTTATCCGGTGTTGTAGGGTAAAGCCCCCTTCAGCAACAGCTGAGGTTGGAATGGTGGGCTTTGTAGTGAGGTGGCTGTGACATTGGTATGAGCTTCCTTTTGACAGAAGGTAATCCCAACCAAGCCGAGGGCTGGAGATAGCGATTTCTTACATCGCTGCAGTAGGATGTAAGCTTATCTTGTCACCAAAGCTTATCTTTCGGTGCCTTAAACTGTGGCCATAAATCTTGTCCCATCAGAGGGGCTCTCAGTATCCCTGCCCTGTGCCAGGGGGAGCAAGAATGCAGCTGGTGGGAAAGTAGTGAAGTGTGGGGCTGCTTCTCTCAAGCCTGTGGTGCCGAGGAAGGACTGAGATGCCTCAGTTTCACTGGGGAAATGTTGGGTGTCAGAAGTTTGCCACTATATCAAGTTAAAATGAGCATCTCCAGCTATGACAGAGCTTTTTCATTGTACCATTGAATTGATACTGAATTCCAGGTAGTTGAACAATCATATTTTCCCAGTATAGGGTGAGAGATAGGGTCTCATGCTATTCAAAGTTTCAGGGTATCCGAGGAGCTGATTTTGGTGGCAGCCACCCCATCTCTTTTTCCATCTCTGCATTTGCCAGTCTAAGGTTTTGCCTTTTGGTAGCACTGATGCAGTTCCTTGTAGATCAGCTCTTAATCAGGTCTTGGAGGTAATCTAGAAGAAAAATAACTCTTTTCGAAGTTTGTTTGTAAACTAGTTCAATTCAGTGTTCTGTTTTCCAGCCCAGTCATAGGTTATGGCTACAAATATGAAATATCTGGCTTTTAAACTGTTCCCATATGACTGTGTCTTGTTGCCAATGTAACACAAGTATTTATGCAACCTCACCATTAGCTGATATATGGAAATGGTTTAACTTCAGAACAAGAAGTAAAACAAAAATAACTGAGTTGTAAAGTTTTTGAAGTCAGGCCAGCTCTTTGATATGACTTCGAGCATGGCTTCACACCTGTTTGCAGAAGGAACTGTCAGCAGAGACAAATATCCCCAGTAGTTAGTGGAGTGTGGGGCTAGATTTCAATGCGACTTAGAGAAATTTCAGTGCAGGCTTTAGGTTTTTCCAGGAGAGAGCTGCTTTCCTTTCCAAGGACAGCTCTGTGAAGAATTTCATGTTCTCAAGCAATGGACTGATAAAGGTTTTTTGTAAGCATCCCTTATTTTCTAAACAACAGCTGTTGATCTCTTTTGTTTACCTTCCCTTTTCTGTTCATTCTCAAAACATTGTGCTCTGCCTCAAACCAAGGGTGGTAGAGAGGCATTGAGCCGTTTTAGCCAATCACATAATTGTTAGCGTAAGTCTCTATAAATAGGGACTGCTTGTTTAATAAAGTAAGCCTTCTGATCTCAAGAAATGTTGGAGCCTTCATTTCACGCAATCTATCACGGCGACATCGGGGCTGAATGCTCATTCGCCAAAGCCATGTCTTTCTTGGCACGGTGCAGAGGGTGGCAGTCCATGGCAGAAACATGGAGTTAGTGATAAGGAGGGAACTTCTCAAGTCCATTTTACCATCAGTGCAAAGACATTACAAAAGAGTTCAAAAAAGCCAGACTTTGCAGCTGTCCAGTACAATGAACTGGTCTGATCTTTGGAGGTTCATTCAATGACCTGTCAGTCTGCCACATTTCTGTGGTGCTGTGAAGGGATCCAAACATGGTTCCACTCCTTAAAGGGTCTTTTTATTATTATCATTATTATTACTACATTGTTGTTAATAATAATAATAACAGTGCTATAGGGATAATGATAAGGTGTAGACAAATTAGCTAAAGCTGTAAAGTTAATGCTTATGAGCTAAAAGTACATTAAATCACAGCTTGAGCACTTTCGTCTATGAGTTTAAGGCAACTCAGTTTATATGCTGTAGTTTTACATATTTATTTAGTTTTCCATAACTTTCTTTAGTACTTCACTGATATAGTTTACCAAACGTAAATTATCTGAAGAAGAGACTTGTTTCACTTCCACAGAAGCCTTGGTTGCTCACTGGGTTCACATGCTGTACCACAATATAAGTAAAAAACCCACTATGAAATCTTTGTTTAATGGTGGAATGAACCGAAAACATAACCCAGACTTTTTTTAAAGCTTTATTTTACAGGGAGCAGAACTGCTGTTTTCTTTGTCTCTTGCATTTATCCAGTATGGCAATCAAATGTTATTTAAATGACCGGCTGATAATATTGTTAATGATTTTATTTTCTTCTCTCTTCTCAGATCTCCGGAAAACTTTCGAGCAGGAGCCCTTAGGGAAAGAAGTATCCCTGGAGCAAGAAGTCCTGCTCCAGTGCCGTCCCCCTGAAGGCATCCCAGTAGCTGAGGTGAGCAACAACAGCAGTGTCTGGCACTGGGACGTCCTAAGTAAGGCCTGATGGGTGGCTAATGGTGCAGTGACTTACGGCAGGGCATGATGAATGGGTGCTAATGGAGAGCTGACTGACTGCTGCTCATGGACAAGATTGATTGGGACCTGATTAATGGCTTTGGGTTGTGGTGCCTTGCTGAGCAGAGCTGCAGGCAGTTTGGTTTCAGTTTTTTCTTCCCTTTGAAAAATCACAACTATATCTGGCATCTAGAGGACATGTAGCTGGGGTAACATATTAATACCAGCCTGCTATCTTTCATTTTGCTTTTAAAGAAAAAAAAAATTGTCACTCTGTCTTAGAGGATGAAGAGAAAGACTAAGGTTTCATTGAATGAGAAGGCTTTTTTTATTGTAACAATGCGACCCTGTTATAGGATGTTTCGCTGACATTTATTTGATTGGCTAAATGACACAACGCCTCTCTACCATCATTGGATGAGATAGAGCATGTTTTGAGAACACACACAAGGATAAACTAAAGTGAAAAACAGCACCTGTTATTTTGAGAATGAGAGATGCCTACAAACTTCTGTCAGTCCTTTCCTGAGAACATGAAATTCTTTGCAGAGCTGTCCTTAGGAAGGAAAACTGCTTTCCCTTGGGAAAGCCAGGGCCTGCTGCTGAATTTTTCTAAATCCCACTGAAAGTCAGCCCCACAAAAAATCATTTATTCTGAGGGGCACCTTTCAAACACGTTTTAATTTTCAGTTTGCCAGACTATACTTCACTCACATGTATATGCACCAGCCTGCCAACTCAGCATGAGAGGATGTACCGTGGTACAATATGGGCTCCCAGGTAAAGCAGCATGAGGTTTGGGAAAGTAGAGGATGTAGCTGCCTAATAAGCCAACTTCAGAGCCTTAGCTGTTTTTCCTACTGGCTTTTAAGCAAACCCAGAGTGGGTAGCCTGTCCTCTCCCTGTAGGAGCCCGCCTGCCCTTCAGCAGAATCTGTGCCTGACAACAGCAGTGAGCAGCAGCTTCCCTAAGTGCAGTGGTGCCTCCAGCTTCAGACTCACAGCTCACGGAAGAGGGGTCCCTGAGTCACAGAGGGGCCTCTGAAATCCTAAATCCATTGTGGCTGTTAAGAGAAAAATTGATTGCTAATGACGGTAATTCCCCTATCTGAATTCTCTTTGGTTTTCCTCTACCACGCACAGAAGAAACTGTTGCCAATTTGCATTAGGATAAGTCAGACTGTCATGGCTAAGTAGCAAAGTGGTTGTCACTCAGTGCTGATGGCTGATTTCTCAGGAGATGAAGCTTAAAGTGTTACCTCCCTATCTAACCCAAGATTAGATTTAATCAGAATTGCAGAAACGTGTCCACAAACATCAGAAAGAATAATTAGCACAGAAGATTTTTCCCACTTTCTTGTTCTGTAGGCTGTTTTCTTTCCCCATTAAGATCTCTCAAACTGTAAAGAGTGTTTAGGTCTGCCGAGCCAGCTTGCTGACAACTGTAATATTAATCAGTTGAATTTCGTCAGGAACTTAGCAGCAGGTTTTTATTGTCCTTTCTGATGTTTCTTTGCATCAAATCAACCTCTTGTTGTACCATGACAGGAGTTGTTGCACTGGGATGTGTTGTTCAGGCAGTGCAGGGTAGCACTGGGGAACTTCATTACCTCTGCTAGAAACAGAGATTAACGCTGACGGGTAGGCTCGTTTTTATGCAGTGTTACAAGCACCTCTGGAATTTCAGCAGCCAGGCCAATTGTTCCCTCAGAAAGGTCTGTTATAGCCAGTCGCGTGGCTGAGACCCAAGCTGCATAATTTAACATGATTTGTGGAAAGTGATCTCTGAAAAAATCCTCTGTGAGCTGCTGCCATAACAGTTGTGCTTTTTCCTGCCTTCCAGTATCCTGCTCACTCTGTCAATAGCTCTTCATGATGGTGCATTGACTGACTCTGAATCTTGTTTGTACCATGGTCAGGGCAGACACCAATTAACACTTGGCAGGCTCAGAAATCTTATACTCCGTATCTGACATTCAAAAGAACCATTCTCAATGTGGGTTTTTTTCCTCTTCTGACTTTTGAAGTCAGAAAGAGATCAAACACCCAGATTGGACAGCCGCCTAATACAGCATCTTTGTAGATTCTTTCCAACACTATTAAAAGAACAAAGACCTGAACACTAAGGAATATGAATACCTTAATGTGACACTTTATTACAGCCACTTGCTGAAGCTAGTAAGATAAATTTAAGAAAAAAAAAAAGGAGAGATGAAAGATAACTTGGTGGGTTGAAGGATTACATGATTATTTTAATTTAAAGATGAATGAATTCTTTTTTAAGACTTCATTTATTTGTTTGGAGAAGTTTCTGGTATGATGGTACAGGTAACTATAAGAAGGGCTTAGGAGAAGGCAGGCAGCAGACTGAGGCTGTTTTCCATCTTGTTGAAATGCTGCTTTGATTCCAAGTAGAGTAGGGTAATGCATATCCTGCAGCTGTGAGCAGCATTTCCAAATGCTTTGGTGAGCATGTGCTTTAGATTCTTCACACTCTGGAAACTGTGTTTTGTTAAGTTTTTTTTTTTTTACTTACTGTTTTCTGAAGGAGCCACTGGATTTAACACCAAAACAGATGAAGAGAAGCTTATACTGTGAGACTGTATAAAATGCACCTTCAGTGTAATGTGATGCAGTGCTGAAGTCCAGAGTCCCAACATCTTTCGCTTGCTTATTCTCTTTGATTCTATTCTCTCCCTTCATTATTCTCCCCCTTCATTCTCTGTTGGGTGTTCAGTTTGTTTTTCTTTTTTTTCCTGGTATTTCAAAGTGGTGAGAACAAGCATGCTCAGGGATAAATTCTGTCCTCTTTTCGGTATCTGGGGAATTCAGTCTTATCATTCCCAGCATATTTAATTGCAATTAACTGTGTCAAGCTCTTATGGATCAATGCTAGAGCAGATCTTAGGACTACTGAAAATCTGAACCACATAGCAACATACAGTTTCTCCAGAGGGCAAGGAGGACAAAGACAGAGATGGGCAGGCAAAGCTTTTAAAGCAACACTTAACAGTCTCTCAGATCCACTAGTACATGACAAGCATTAAAGCAGGCTCACGCACTATGAAAAAAAAAAGAAAAAGTTAAAATCCAAATACAAACAGATGTGTTAAAATACACCATCCTCAGTGCCTGAGGTCAAATCAAAGTACATCTCCCTGTTCACTTGGGACAGTGTAAGGAACCGAAGGTTTCCATGGTCTCTGGAAAAATCGTATCAGATACTTGGCTCTCATACACTCCTGCCCACCAGCCCTGATCAGCTGCATCATGGCATCCCTTCCCATGCCCAGGGGGACTATACTTATAGCCAGTATCAAGCTGAACAAACCTACAGGTTCTGAACCACTCAGGTAAATGTTTGGGATGTTCCAATGCGTGGCCCAGGCAAGCAGCAGAAGGACCAGCACAGGTGCTGTTACACGGAGGTCTCTGCACGTAGCTGAGGGGGGAAGGGGCAAGTTCACATGTTCCTGCTGTGACAAAAAGAGAAGAAAAGGAGTGGGCATAAAAACAAACAGCACCCTGCCCTAGCTAGCTCTATGCTTCTCTGCCTTCTGCTTTCCCCCAATGGGGAGAAGTAGGGTAAGGTGGTGAGATCAGCAGTCTGACCCGCCAGCCTCACGCTCAGTTGAAATCAGACAGTAGCAGCTCCCCAGCATGAACAGAAACATCCATTTCAATCCCACTCTGCTCTCTGTGTGTGATTTTCTAAACCTAACCTGAGAAGGCAGAACGGATCTCATTCTATGACGCTCCAACAGTAATGGCTGAGTTGTTAGCAATTAACCCCTTAGCTCATTTAACTTGTTCTTTGAAAGACACTGGCATCGTATTGCACATGATAAAATATAGGTAGAGACACTGAGTCACATCAAATTACCTCATTTGGTTAGGTTATAGATCAAAACACAAATGAGATGTAAGATTGGTTAATATGCCATAAGCTGCCAGATGAACTTTTGCATTGAAATGTATGATTTGTGGTGCCTTTAACAGGGGAGTAATTGCTTCTTTAATTTTAATTGGGGTGTTTCACACAGTAATTTAATTGCAGAACAGGGTGTAGTGTACAGTTTGGTGACCCAGTTGGGTTTAAAACTGGATGTGATATTTATCCACATCCATGGCTTTAATTATGAACTAGAGCAAGAAGAAAAGGATCACTGAGTCAAGAGGCAGAAGAGGGTGTTTTGCCGAGTCAAGATGACTGTGACAAAAACTGTATTCAGCTACTCTTGCCCAGGCTGGTAGAAGCTAAGGACATCTACAAATAGGCAGCTCCATCTAATTGATTATTAATATGACTGCTGTTTGTGTTGTTTCCTGAGAGCCTCTTACGTTTTGCAGCAGTTATCCCTTAACTGGGAGTTCATGTGTGTGCATTTCCATGCAGGTGTGTATTACTGAGACAGTGTTTTATATTCACAGCAGGAAAGTGAGCGCCGGGAGAGACAAGGAGAGGAGTTTGTGGCCACAAATGCTACTTGCTGAAAAGTGGCACTGCCCTTTGCAGTGCCTTGTGCCTGGTGCCCAGCCCACCTCTCCTTTGGGTGTCAGTGACAGGAAGAGTGGGGAGGGGGAGGCAGGTTTGTGTAAAGAAGGAGCACAGACCAAAATGAATGAGTGCTACTCATCCTTTGCTTTGGAGAGCTATTGGGTAAAGTCTGGCCATGCAGGCTTGTCCTCCAAAAGTACAGGATAAAGCACCCTGCAATTGTCAACACCTGGTCCCCTACATTTCTGTCCCTCTTAACATGCATTTTACCCCCCAGTCTACTGGTGGGTGCTTGAGTCACTCTCACTCAAAGCGTGAGACATAGGTTACAACCTCCTGCTTGAAGGACAGGTTTGCATTTGGATTTGTGCTTGGGAAGTACACTGACTACTAGATTATTAGATAGCCTTGTTTTTACATTTGCTACCAGTTCATTTCCATGGTGCAGAAACCCATGCCAAGGAGCACACGTTTTCTTGCAGAACTGCATTTTTTGAGACCTGACTTTTCTATGGGACCTGCCCCTGTGCTTTTCCTTTCTAGTCCAGTTCCACTGATGCCAGTGTATGTGAGGGCAGAGCATGCTTCAAAGTGAATCCAGTTTCTGTATGATTCGGTTCAGGCAAGGATGATCTGTGGGATTGGAGAACAGTCAGACTTGTAGTTCCTCCCTGAAACATTACGATGGGAGATTTTCTACAAGAGTGCTGACATGAACCTTGCTACCTCGTCCTCTTCTCTACAGCTAGCTTTCTGTGGCAAAGACAGCTCTGGGATTCTGGTTTAGCTAACACAACCTATCAAAGAAGCCCAGCAGCTTCTGATGGCCACACAGCAGATGCTGTGGTTTTCATTTAATAATGCCATGATCTGTGTTTGAATTTGAGACTCTGTGGAATAAAGTTCTCCATCTGCTGCTACCGGTCCACCTCAGAAGTTTATTCTGAGGCTTAACTTCCCAGTTGTGCATAAAGCAAAGCTGTAATGTGGCTGGAGACATCCAGCGTCTGTACATACACCCTGCAAGCAGAAAGCTGGATATATGTGTAATTAAGGAAGTGTTTCCACAGCAGGAACAACAATTCTCCTTATTGGCAGCAGAAGCACAATAAGAACAACTAAACAAAACACCATGGTGGTTTGCATTTGCTCTCTCATACTCAGTATGTTTTGCAGTCTCTCATAGCTGTAATTTCAGTTGCTTTGGAGATCACATCTTTTTCCTTTTACTTTCAATCTTAAATGTGTATGAAATATCTTTTCAGTAAATAGTACATAGAGGACAGCATCCTCTTCAGCAGGTAGTTGCTGGGATGAAACCAGATCCAAAATCAAATAACATTCTTCAAAGAGGCACTGAAGTCTCAAGGTACTTAAAATTGTTGCTGGCTCGTATGAAAACTGCTCGAGTTTTCTCAGTCTCACTTAGATATCTTGTACTGTGTCCAAATGGGTAGTTAGTTAGTTTCACAAATGCTTTATTACTGAAATGTGTGTGTGTGTGTGTGTGTGTGTCTGTGTGTGTGTGTGTGTGTGTGTGTGTGTGTGTGTATTACAATCCAGGTGAAGCCGGAGAGCTGAGATTTCCCTGTGGCTGTTGGAGGTGATGCCAGCTCAGCAGGGACTGCTGCAAGGCAAGCTGTGCCACTGGGACCAGTTGGCACAGCTGCAGAGAACACCAGCCACAATCCAGCGTGGATGGGGAAGCAGATGGAAATCAATCCTGCTGTGTCAGCCAGGCATGGGGAAGGCACGGGTGCAATGTTCTCCCCTTCCAAAATCACAAATTGCCTTTCATCAAGGCAAGTCTCTTGCTGCTCCCAGATATTTGCATCTTGTTTCTTGTGGAAAATGGCACTGGTGGGCTTTGCCTGTGTCTGGAGGGTAGAAGACTTGCTATTTTCAGCAGGTGCTCCTCACTCTGAAGATGACTCTAGGGCAGGTTGGTGCAGAGATGGCAAATGAGCAACTGGGATCCAGAATTCAGACCCTGCTGACTTAGCTCCTGAGATTGCCAGACGTGTAGGGAACAACTCTTACGATCAAGAGGGCAGCATCTAGATGAAATCATATTCCTTTTCCATCCTTGGGTTTCTTTTGGAGCAGATGTGTTTCTGCTCTACCAGTTTCTAAAACAGTCACGCATATGCAAGTGTGCCAAGAGATTGAAGTGCCTAGAAATGCTGGTAACTTGGTATGGCTAAATTTGTATCAGCAATTAGCTTCTGTAATAGGTTTTCCTGTGTGTGTAATCGCTTGTGTGATTTATGTTCCCTGTGTTCATTTAGTCTGCACAGAAACTTGGCCTGGCTTTGCAAGTCAGTCTCTGTGTGTGCTGCTGCTGTAAACATCCCTTGGCAGCGCAGGTCTGGCTGCAGCTCCCAGGTAGAGCTGAGGTGTTATTGCAGTTTTCTGCTCTTGCTGATGGTCTTGCTTTTCATGTTGGGTGGCATGTGGCAGGTTCCTTCTGTTAATTAGAACAAATGTGCCAATTATGTTAATGTATCTCCTGATACCAATCAGTGAATGATTAGAGACAACACATCTGTCTCTCACCAGGGAGCAGGATGACAGAAAAGACACTACAAGGTATGTTGTTCTAAATTATGGACACCTTGGATTGTACCTTCCCCCGCTGGCCACAGGGACAGCTCAGTCTCCTGCAGGCTCACTTGCCAGCCCATTAGCAGCCCTGGATGCTCCGACCAAAAGGTAGCTGGCTCCAGGTGTGCTCCAGCTTCTCAGCATCTGCAGATTCTGTTGGTCAGGTTTTCATTCACCACTCTCACATCTCAACTGAGCAGCCTTCTCTTGATAGTCAGTTTGCAAACATATAACAAAAATACCTTCTTGTGTAGAAAACTTACAACAAGAAAAGGGATTTTGTGTCTGCTTTGTTCCAGGGGTTTGGTGTATGAGAAAAAACGTGTATTTTGTTGTAATTGTAATTTTGCATAGCTGTCATTTCCCAGAGGGTACACTTACCCCATCCTTCATGGCATAATTTTTGCCAATTAAATGATTGCTGTTATGATAAAGAAAAAACTGATCCCATGCTTTTTCTACATAAATGCATGACCATCAGTACATTTATCAATAACAGCTGGAAGGATGTGCCTGATTTAATTGAATACATAGAACTAGGTATATGTTCAAGAATTGTTCTGATTATAGCCAGTAAATATACATCCTTAATATTTAGGCAAAAGCAAACATCTACTCTAGAACACCTCCAGAGAGATGAAAAACAGAGACATGAGGGTGTGATTTGGTATGACCTTGAAGTCAGGCTTTTGTGCACTTTGAAGTGCCCATTTTTATCCTGCTGCTTCTTTGTCCACTTGCCTGCAGGTGTACAGGTCTCTGGCACAGAAGTATCCAGTGCCTTAGCTGCCAGTAACTGTTATTCAGGCTGCAGAATTAAATTCAGGATAAGTTTCTGCACTGACTAGATTAACAGCCTATTTCAGCAAGGGGGCTGCACCTTGGGGAATGACATGGCATCAAAAGAGATCACTGCTTTTAACTTCTGTGATAACAGTTTGCATACGTGTCACTCATAAATCATACTATCTCATTCTGCTTTCTTCTCTTCTGTATTTGACACCTGATCTCTTCCTACTTACATGACAGAACAACCCTACTCCCACCTACTCTGGTTACCTCAAAAAAAAAAATGATCTGAGGTTTGGAGACACTGAGCACTGCAGTCACTTGCACCATAAAAAATGGGTCCAACAGTAATTGAAAATAACTACCAACAACAGTCTCACATATTGTAGTGTGTTTAATTAGTCCCCATTTCTACAAGGACTGAGAGAAAAAATACAACCACTGGAAGGGTGTTCTCTTTTTTGTGTTGCTCTACTGATGGCTAAAATATATGTGAAAGGAGACTCCTGCTTATCAAATCATCCATCAGTTCCTTCCTTCAGATTTGACATTAGAGTTTGCAACATTAACAGACACCATAAAAACCTGGATGCCAGAAGACTGAATAAGATATATTTAAGAGATACCTAGCAAAAGAGATGGCATTTAGACATGCACACACAGTACTGATGTAGTGGCAGAAAAAAAGATATCCTGTTGTTCTTCAAACTTTTACTGTTAGCAAATTCTGTGAGACATTAGGTGAAAAAGGATCTTTTTCCTAAGAGATTTGGTATAGAGCCAGAGGCAATATACTGAATTATACAGAGCTGCTTTGTTTTGGGATTTTTTTTTTTTTGTATTGGCAACTTCTCTTTTCATATTATCTTTGATGGTTTTGAAGGGATGATAGGGAATTCAATGCTTACAGCTTTAATTTTGTCTACTCATTTGAGACTCAGATTGAATATGTATTTTTGTTTTTGCAGAAAGAGAAAATGTTGCAAAGTAGTGGAAAAAAGAACCATGTGCTTGGACATGGAGCCTTGAGGGTACCAAAGGCTGCTAGAGTGTATTCTTGGATAGGCATACCAGAAATATTTTAAACTGAGCCTTAGACCATGTAGACTGTAGTCCTATCCTTACTGCTGTCCTGGTATCTTCAATATGCAAAACAGAGGAAGAGTACGGGCAGATTTGAATGTGGGATGTACTTAGCGCTGGCAGTGTGTGTAGCATCTTTTACAGTCCTGGCATAACCATCCCAGAAATAAATAGTGACATTAAAATCAAAGAAATACATGGATTTGGTGTGAGAGGCAGCAGTTAAATGGCAACATACCACTGATGGAGATAAGCTTCTGGCTTGTTTTTCAGTCTAGAATTCATGCAGACTCGGCCTGTAGGTGAGGAAGGAGCTAAATATTGCCATTGACTGAAGAGGAATCTGCCTGTCTTGGTTACACCTGAAACCTATTAGGATTCAAGAAAGGTGGAACAAACAAGTTTAGTCATTCTGTCAAGGAAAAACAGAAAAACAGATTATTGACTAAGAGCTCATATCTTCCACAGTGAAACATGATTGTGATAGTGACAGAAATACAGCCTCCAAAGTTTTGTCTTTTTTCTTCCTTCCCTGTTTTTCTTCCTCCATCTTGCAGACACACGTATCCATTTCCAGAGCCCTTGTAACACCACTGTCTTTAAGCTCCACAGTACTGACATCTGTGAGGCTGCCACATCCCACAGTGATGTGCTGTGAAAGAGAGGGGGTTAAATCAAGCATTCCTTGGAGCAGTGGCTCTACATTCACTAAAGATGTAGATCTTTGGAAGCAGCTCATACCTGAAGTGCATCCACCCAAACTGGAGTAGGGGAGCTGGAGCTGCTTAAGGCTGGGCTAAAGGTGGGGACTGGGTGGTGGGCACCTATAATCCAAGCCCCCATCTGCTAGCACTGGTCTTGCAGCATTGACTGGCTTTGTCTGGGGGTGAATTGAGCCCTCTGTGTTGAACACCAGGAGAAATAATTGTTTTTTCTCACCATGGTTTGGGGCAGTCTGGACAGCTGTCTCAGGTGGCTTTTGGGATATTACAATGCTTGGGTAGTTCCTCAAATGTCTTTAGAAAAGTAGGGCTTGTGAGAGAAGGACTTGGCTACTAGCACCTCACATGTCCGGTGGGTTGATTGTGGTTATGTTTTTCTTCCCTTAATTAAATCCTGGGCTGAAATGATCCAGTGACGTGAAGGCCCAGCTTTAATCTATCCAGGGCCCCAGTCCTGTCCTTCAGCGCACTCAGTTCAAATGAAAACGAGCTACTAGATTCTCAGCCAAATTATATTGGAGTGGCTCATAGCAGTCAGCTGGGATATAACAGGCTGTCTTCTAAGAAAGGCAATAAAGAGAATATTGTCCACATTAAAAATCTCATATTAAAAATATTTTTCTGTGCAACCAAGGAAATCATGCTTTGTTAAAGTAGAATATAGCTTACACAAATACAGAGGAAAAACAAGCACTGATGTCCTTGTGATTTCCTATTTCCTTGATGACTGACTATTTTGTTTCATTCTCATTGAAGCCAGACAATATGCATGTGAGTGCAAGTGTACTTAAAAATATTGGGGTTTATGATTTGTTAGTGCTACTCACTCTGGTATAGATCTCATAGTTTTAGACCCAGGTCAGGTACCTCAAGGTTACTGCATTATTAATTGCCTGATTAGGCAAGATATGGAAAACAATGGGTGATATCTGTGGTAATTTAGGGTTTCTGATGTTGTGGGAGAATTTTCTCTTTGCACATATACTCCTAAAATATCACCCTTTCCTTTTGCCTTGCTTCCAACCCTGAAAGCACAGATCAGCTTTTCCCTGTATGATACCTGGCAGCCTTCAAAAATGTATTGATGTTTTCAAGGCAAGGAAAGACAGCTGTTGTGTGGGTGGGTGGGACAAAAGGGAGCTGGAAGGAAAGGGTAGGCATGAAAAGTTTTCTGTTTCTCTGCCCTGGTGTTTTGTTTCCATTGGTGACATTCATCAGGTGAGTCCTCTGCGTGCCTTGGCTCGTAGTGTTTTCTGGGATGAACAACGCAATCACAGATACTGTGTCTGTCCATATTGGTGTGACTTGTTGCTGACTCACTGCCTCCCCTCTGGCCCTTTGAAACCCCAAGGTGGAGTGGCTGAAGAATGAAGAGGTGATTGATCCCGTGGAAGACCGAAACTTTTACATCACCATTGATCACAACCTGATCATCAAGCAAGCCCGGCTTTCTGACACTGCCAATTACACCTGTGTTGCAAAAAACATTGTGGCCAAAAGGAAAAGCACCACAGCAACTGTGATAGTCTATGGTAGGTGATGCCTTGTACTGTTGCAGGTGGATGGACACACACTCGGAGCAGGAGGTGGGGCAGGAGGGGGATGCACAATGCCCGTGTGCAGCTCTGGCTGCAGTCAGTGCCCAGGCTGGGCTGCCTGTGCTGCCAAGTGACTTGCAGCCACACACGGGGACTGCAGTCAGGAGGCACTGCTGAAATCCCTCAGAAGTCTGGTAACTTGTCTTATTGGTGACAGGCAATGGTGTTAGAGGAGGAACAGCCCCCTACACAAACAGCCTCATTGGAGAGAAGGCAACTGTTCCCCTTGCTGTAACACACAGTGGCTGCATACAGCAAGGAGCCACCAGGGCACATCCTACAGCAGGAGTGCCCAAGGCATGGCTTATCACCAACACAGTTCATGTTCTTAGTGACCCTCTTCTGAAATAAGAGTGAAACTGATAGAGTTTATGCTTCCAGTGGCTGGTAAGAGTGTCAGGGTTCATCAGAATCTACCATCTTCTTACAGCTCTTTAAATAAGCTTATTTTTGGTGCCTACTTCCAAAACATACCCTGACACCAAGAGCAAAGAAGAAAAGCTTTCTGGGACAGCCTAGCTTAAAACTAAACATCAGGGGAATATAAAGCATGGAATAGCATTATTCTGTGTCAGCATCCACAGTCCTGCCTGATATGACTGAGGCTGGCCATGCTTTGGCTGGGAAAGAATGGGATTCCCTCCTAGGTTCTCTTCCAGCCTGTGTTGCGCTGCAGCTCTGACTCACCAGTCCAAGCCTTTGCTCCTGCAGAGTTACTTCTCCAAATACGTTCCAGGTGGGGGTATCCACCAGAACAAAACCTGCTCTGATTATGTGCCAGCTGACTGAACTGGTGTTTCTTACAATCAGCTTAATTATAGGATAGACAAGTAGGAAAAAATCCCTATGATTATCCCTAATATTCATTTCATATTCAGGGTAGCAGTTAGATTTAATTGTAAGCAGTTGCTTCTGTGAAGTTACAATGAGGGCTTTTTACTTCAGTTTTTATAGAAAACTGACTGAATTGAGTTGATTAGCAGTGCTTTTGGTATTGAGGGATGGACCATGCAAGAGCACCATGTTTTGTAACTGAGATGAATGCAGAAACATAAAGATGTAGGCGTACTACAACCCTTCCTCATACATATAAAGAATTTTTTTCAAAAGTGTATTCAAGAGATGTGTAGGGAGCAGATGTTTTTATGGGTTTTGCTGCCAGAGCTGCTTAAGGGTTATGTCATATCAAAACATTTGGGTTTAGGGAATCTGAGCAGTTAATATGCTATTACCCATGCCTGACAATCACATTATTATGTAGAGCAGCACAACTCCTTCTTCATTCCTCCATCTATCCCAGAAATTGTGATGGATGAAAAGGAGAGTCAGCATAAATAACTTCCCAGAGATAAATATCTTCCCAAAGTCCAACAGAAAGAAATGCATTTAGCGTTAGCTCATTCTTAACAGCTTAGGGAAGTGCTGGGACATTCATGTATGCACCAGCTATGTCCCCAGAGGGGTGAGTGAAGTTGTCCTGACATCCTGAAGTCACCTTCTTGAAAGAAAGGAAAAGAAAATTCTCAATATCTAATCAAAGCATGGGGGTCTCTCAGCATGCATAGGTGATGAGTGCATCTGAGCATGAGTGGGAGCGCAGGTTGTCTCCCTCTGGAAAACGGTGCAGGTTTCAGAGCACAGGCTTCTGGGCTGCCAGAGCTCTCTGAACCTGCAGGGATTTTGGTCATATGCACTCCACCAGGTGCTTAAGGCTGGGTCAGGTTGGTTTTCAGGATAAGGCAGGCCACCGGCTAACCCTAATGGTCATCAAGTGATGTTTTTCATTCAGCATCAGCATTTCTTCAGCTTGTATAATGACTTCTGGCGTACACTTGGTGTGTTGGAGATGTGCGTTTGTGCCTGTCCAATGTCGTTTCTCGTACCATGTCTTGTGGCCACTGTTCGAGGGCACATAACAGAGCCAGAAGCGCCTTGGGGCTGCCCAGGCTGGGCTGCCTGTGTGACCATGCTCTTTTTCTCTCTCTTTGCAGTGAACGGAGGCTGGTCCACCTGGACAGAGTGGTCTGTGTGTAACAGCCGCTGTGGGAGAGGCTTCCAGAAGCGCACTAGGACCTGCACCAACCCTGCTCCGCTCAATGGCGGTGCTTTCTGCGAGGGCCAGAGCGTCCAGAAAATAGCTTGCACCACTCTGTGTCCAGGTTCAGTATGAACAGCACACATAAATACTTTGTCTGTCATCAGTCATTTCAGGAGAACGCTATTAGCTGCAAAAGTTTCCTTTTCATTATTTATAAATCCAACATTTCAGGGAATTAATATTCAATTGTAGTGCATAAGTAGATAAAATAGCGAGCACACCATATCAAGCAGCATGGGTTCCAGCTCTTCTTTCACACAGTGCTTGCACTGTGGTCTCAGCTGTTATAATTCAGGAGATTTGTGGAACATTCAGAGCTTCAAAATGTAGGAGATAAAGGTTGAAAGCTCTGGAAAAGAATTGGGATTTAAATATAGAAAGCAACTGTGATGTAAATATATTTGCAATGTCTGTTCAGTCCAGCTGTCTCGGCAAGTAAGGCATCTGGGATGTGGATATTAAATTTGAGGCAGATGTTTACCTGACATATACAATTGTCAAATATAAAGGCATTTTTATTGGAAAGAGATGTGTATCCATACTTTTGGAAGTTATTTAAATGTAAACTTCTGAAAAATAAAAAATTGTTTCAGGACATCCAATGTAGTGAGTGACTTCTCCGTGATAAAATTCTCCCATCTGTCCTACTATCCAGTGTTCTCCTACTACTGACCCACTCAAATTGATGGCAGTAAGGCCATCTTCAGGTTGTGAAGTTTGGTAATCCAGCTCTCTCACTGGAACAATTTCATTTATTGTTCTTCAGCTGTTCATTTTAGTGCTTTTACACTAATTTGCAGGATTTTGAAAGGTACTAAACACATTACTGGTTCTGTTCATGTGAAATAAATTGGTGCCTCTAGAGATTTCTTTTAATAGAGAATATTTCACATTAAACATCTTCCTATTAAAGAAGAATTTTGAAAAGTCTAACCTCTGGGTTAAAAATGCCACCCCCCTCCCCCTTGCCACAAAACTAAAACACAGATTCCTGACTTGTTGCTTGCATACTTTGGGCACAGATAAACTGATTAGAAGTTTATATAAAGGGGAGGAAAGATCAGAAATGGGGCCAGTGGAGAGAGAAAGGAGATGTGGGCGTGAATGTGCATTTACAGACCAGAAGTAGAAGAGCAGGCTGATGATCCTTCTGCCTTGCCAGGAAGGGCTGGGAGTTGCAGACTGGCTTGTGCTGACATGTGCATCGCTCTGTCTTGGTCTCACTTTTGTGTACCCCTAACAAATTGTGTCCTCTCCTTGTCCCAGTGGATGGCAAGTGGACATCCTGGAGCAAGTGGTCCACCTGTGGCACAGAGTGCACCCACTGGCGCCGCAGAGAGTGCACGGCCCCAGCTCCCAAGAATGGGGGGAAGGACTGCGAAGGGCTGGTGCTGCAGTCCAAGAACTGCACAGATGGGCTCTGCATGCAGGGTAAGTGCTCTCTCTGGGATCTGGGATGTATGTGGCAAACCCTGAAATAACTGCAAATCAGCATCAATGACCTAAACTCACAGAACCATTTGTAGGAGTAATGAGTTAGGGACCAGTCCTCAGCCAGTCTGGACACCTCACTCCTCTTGCCTGAAATATGAAACAGTGATGAATTAGAGAGAGTCATAACAGAGCCTTCTACTGCCTGCCCTCCCCATCAAACAGCCCTCCGCTCTATACTGGTGCATCATCTGTCCAGAGAAGTTTGGCAGTGGCTCTTACAGGACTGCAAATGGAAAAATAGAGCATTTAGAGCAATGCCAGTGTTTCCAAAAGAGTGAACTGGGCCAAGCAGATTGGCTTCTGGCTTTTTACTGTCAGGAATGGTGAGTGCATGTGTTTCTATTTATAGTAGTTATGCTCCTTTTTCCATTTTGGGTGACCTGTGGTAGGAAGAGGTACACTGCCTCAATGCAGTGCTGATGCAAACTTCCTATCTGGTTGCCAGCATGCTGCAGCCTCATGAAGATCAGCTCTAGCACTGAAGTCTATTCCACCTGTGCTGATTCACATAGTGGTCCTGCTTTTCTGACTAATAGAGAAGCAAAGAAAAGCAGGTATTAAGTGTAATTCTGACATACACTGATGAACAATTACTCAGCTCTACATTTTGTCCCTTCTCAAAAATGAGGTCTTTGCTCTGCTGGTGCATCAAAACTCTCTTTCACATTTCATTGGTACAATAACCTGAGCCAGAATCCTCACATACAGCTCTTTCCTATTCCTCTATCCTGTCTCTCTGCAGTATTTTTCTGTCAAGCCTCAGCTCTCTGTTGTCCAAAGAGTTGTGGCTGTACCCACCCAGTACCTCTGTGTCCAGATCATATAATGCTTAGATTCCTATCATAAAAAAAGGACTAAAGGATTCTTATTCTCTGAGGCAGACTACTTTTGACTGAAATATTCATGATGACAGAAAATGACACTACCAGCTAATCAATTGGCCTGCTCTTTGAATAAGTGCTAAATAGGATAGCTACTATGTTGGTAGAGATCTCTTAGCTACCCTATGGCACAGTATGACCATTTACTTTGAGGTTTCCCAGATTTACAAATATCTCCCTTGATGTGGCTCACATTAGCATTATGTCAGCAGTCTGTAAAGCTGTAATCCCTCAAAACACTTGTTTTTGTGGTGAAATTGGAAAGGTAACATTCAGAACTCCTCTCCTTTTCGTTTCTAAGGATAGGGAAAAAATCCAGCTATGTCTTACTATATAACACCTTGGTGACTATTGTAGGGAAGCTAATGCACCCCTAGTTCCAGCAGTGTTAATAAGTCATTATGGTAAATTAGGAGGAAAAGATACATTTCCCCACACAGAAGAGCTCTTCACTATCAGATTATATTTAGACAGGTGTATGTCATCTTTGTGTATGTGCATAAAGAGAGCCATTTAAGCAGAAATCTTGTGGAAAAGTAGATATAATAGCACAGCAGAATAAAAGCCCTGTAGGGATCTCATTTATCTGTTGATGGTATATTGCATTTTATTTGTGAAAGTGGATGCTGAGTATAAAGCAGAGGTCTTCAGGAGGAGAGAGGGTGAAACTGTTGTAAATCCTATTCTGCTTCATATATATGTATATAAAAAATGGTAATGAAAAATATGCAGTCACATAATGACCTGCTTAGCTCCAGGGGCCATGATAATCCTTCAGTGTTGGAATTTAATGGCAGTATTTTAATGGTGTCTTTATACTCACAGGGTTTCATATACCTGTAAAACTTCCAGTCCTGCTCCCTGATCCATCACTGCTGAGAAGATTGATTTGCTGTACTTTGTGGCAGTGTGCCTGCTGCTCTCTCTCTCTTTCCCTCTCTTTTTATTTATTTATCTTTCTCAGTTTATGCAAAATCAATCTGAACACTTACATTTTTGCCCGGGTGGATTTAGATTCATAGAAAATCTGCCTGTTGAGCCAGGAAGACGCACAGTATTCCTTTCATTCCTAAAACAACATGCCTCTTTCCACATTATTTGAGGCTTTGGGGGTCCGGCCTGGAACTGACAATTGTCTTAGACTGGAAAACAGTCTTTTCCACTGGTTTCATGTCACTGGATCTGGTATGGTACATGTGGCATGGAGGAAGCTTCAGCCACCTTTTCTCTGTGGCCACAGCCCTCTGGGAGATCTGTTGGCCAGCTGCTTACCTGCACCATAGTCAAATCCTCTCTCTAGGTGCCCTGGTGCTGCCTCCATACTGTCAGTCTTTAGTGAGAGCTTGAAGGTTGTCACCATGGGTGTAGTTGAGGTCAAAGAATTAGTAGGCAGACACTCTGCCAGGAGTCACTAGCCTGTTGCTCTGACAAAAACTCACTTGTAAATATATATCTCTATATAGCTGCGTGTAAAAGATATCCTGGAAAATGCTGGATTGAATGAGTCTAATTTGCAAGCCCTTTCTCTTCCAGTCTATTATTCACTTCAGTAGCATCAGCTGGATAAATCAATAAGCTCTTTCATCAGACTGCCCCTTCTCCAGCAAAGAACACAAGTCTGCACCACTATCGATTTCTGCAGGGATAAAAGCAGTGGAGTTTTCTCCATCCCTTGTAATTACAGTATTTTACACCCAAAGCTGTAGTTTGTGCTTACCACTAACTGTGGCATTTCTCATGCAACTCTCCTGTTGCATTTATTCAGACTAATCATCTTGCTGGTACACACATACTCTCCCACATCCAGTAGTTAGGTTTTCTTCTGTTAATATGAAGGGATGAACAGTCATTAAACTAGAGAGCCCACAGAGAGCCAGCAGGCTGAATTGAAGAGGAAAAGCAGATGTAGTGAAAATTTAGAGCAGTCATTGCTATTTTAAGTTTTCAAGTACACAATATTGTCTAGCAGTTCCCATTATAACAATTTCATAATTCCCATAATAGCATTAATATGATCTTCTGGAACAAAATCTGCTGTAGGTGTTAGAAGAATTGGCTGGTTACCACCCACACTAGTTGCATTATTGCCTCCATAGTTGCAGTATTTCCCATTTGATGTATGAATACTTCAGTGCAAGGACCAACACTTTTAAAGGCACGCACTGCATCTCACAGGGGATTGCTGTAAACTGAAGCACTGCAATTAGCCCTTCACTCGTATCACCTAATGACTTTGGTGGGTGTTCTGTGCAGGGAATGAGAAAGCAAAGCACTCTCCTGCTGCCTCAACTTCAGTACAAGTAGTTCCCTTCACTAGGTCACAAACATTTTTAAAGCAATGTACCAGGGGAAGTGTTTTGCTGGACTCAGTCTGGAACGAGTGCGAGATCATTTGTGTTGTACAAAACCGATGCTTTTGCTTCGCATTATGTGTAAAATTCTGCTGATAGTCAAGAAGAGGTGGACAACCTATGAGGAGAGTTAGCTGTGCTGCATGGTTTTGTCGAAGGCTTATTACCTGAGTTGTGACATGCAGCTGTCATGCTCACAGCATATCACGTATATCCTTTCTGTTGAGGATCTGAAGTGACAGTGCTCAGATCTGTATTGTCCCTGTCCTGAATTAATAAGTACAGCAAGTCCATAGGCATGAGGTTGGCTCCTGCTGATCTTTTAGGCTTTTCTGAAATCATGCCTGGGATGTGCAGGGTTGACACTAGATCAGTCAGAGGGAGACAACCAGTGCCCCTTTTTCTGCTCACCTTTGGCTGTAGTTGGCTTTTCAGAAAAGGCTGGCTAAGTTGTGCTTTAATTTTTTTTAAAAACCACAAAGCTAAATCTCTTACAGCAACAAGCAAGATAATACAGAAGCTGTGGTGGTTTCAGTTTGAAACCGGGCAGAAACACCTATTTTGTGTAGTGGCTTTGGTTTGCCAATTTAAGATTTCATCAATTTTGAGATTTCCCAGCCAATGCAGCAGTAAGTGTGGTGGGTTTGGTGCTGGCCGATCACCAGTGCACTTACTTCTTGCTGTGAGATAGGATTAGGAGAAAGGCAAAGCAGGCTCAAAACTTTAAAAGGGTATAAAGAAAATTTTATTAACAGTAACTAAAATGGAAA
>VWZV01003871.1:570158-685053 GCA_013397155.1 Irena cyanogastra | reverse complement strand
AGCCAGGCCCGAACTCAGCAGCAGCACGCCGGGATGGGCGCTTCTCCCTTCCCCTGCCTGATGGTTGGGGCAACTCCCACAGAGCAAAGTCCCAGTGCCAGCCCGGGGCTGCTCCGGGTGCCAGCGGGCTTGGCTGGGCCCCGGGCCAGGCCGCAGCAAGCAGCCCGATGTTAGCAAGGCTGGCTCCATCCGGCCTGTGGCACCCCCTCCCTCTGCCCAGTAGCCAATGGGGGAATGGGGGGCAGGCAGCCTGGGGGAAGAGTGCCCAGGCCGATGGGACAGCCTAGACCAGCCCGGCCCAGCCAAGACACAGGCCAGGCTGGACCTGGTTACCTGTTGCCAGCTGGGGAAGAAAGACGAAGTTCCTGGGTTTTTTCGTCTTTAACATGTGTTTTACACAGAGGTGTATCCAACTTCTCAGTGGTTCAATGGACTGTCAGCTACACGCAAACCTTTTGCCTCACTTCCCAAAGTCCTCCCACGTCAAACCATGATACAAGCACATGTTGTTGCTTGAGGCCTATGGGTTATATAGTTACACAAATTGTACTGTTGCTCTGTGAAGTAAAATTGCTTACTTTACACAGTCTCACAATAAAAATCTATCATTGAATAGGAGCAAAAGGAAATTTCCTGTGAATCATTGCCAAGGGTCATCAGATCCAGTATGGACTTTCCTTCTGTTTCTTGAGCATGAAAAGACTGAGATGTGCTACTGTAATTTTAAAAAATGGAAGAAAATATTCAAAATGTCTTCACCTGTTGCTAAAGACAATACTCTGGACTAACTCTCAGGTCACTCTGGTCTTCTCCCTGCATGCAGCTTAACTACATGGAAATGCAAATAGCAGATGCACCACCAGAGGAAAAGACACCATATCATGGTGAAGATGTTATTACCAAACCAGTAGTGCTATTCCTTCTTAGAAAAGGCTGCCTTCTAGTCAAGAGTGAATTGATGTGACGTGGTGACAGCAAATCTGTATTTGCTGAGTGCTCTGAAGTCCTCATCTGAAAAGCAGTATGAAGTTCATAAGGTTCCCTCTTGCAATGATAGTGCCTAAGCAAGTGAAAAAGATACAGTTTATCCTGCTCGGGCATGAAATGGCAAATGCTTCCCCTTTTCAGTCTTGTCTCTGTTCATACACAGGTCCTGAGTAGAAAGCAAAGTTACTCAGATACTAGCATCTCTTTCTTTCCAAAACATACATATTCTGCGCATGTCCTGCTTGGTTAATGTAACATGTCAGAAACTCTGAGGGAATAAGTATTCATTTCCCTTTTTGGCTTGATTTGAAAGCAGGCATTCAGGGCAGAATTACAGGGCAGAGCAGCTTGATGAGGACCACAGGTCCACCAGTGTGCAAAGAGCAGGAGAATGTTTTCCAGACTCCAGAAGGTAAGCAGAAGTCTCTCAAGGGAGACTGCAACAGAAGCCTGTGTGTGCAGAGGAATGAAATAAAACCTTTTATTAAGAGCATGTGGGTCAAGAGAGAGCTTCTAATACATTCAATCTGTCAGCATAGTGATACAGCCACGTGGCCTGTTTTGGCCTAGCAGGGAGAGTTCATTTATTTGAAGCAGGCATCTCATCTGTTCCTAGAGGAAGTTTTCCATAATATTGGGTTTTGATATGAGTAAAGGGATGTGTTATTCCGTTTTCTACCCAGCTACTATGTAATGGTGTGGCAGCCAAGGGAGTTTATGCACACATCTCAGAGTTATGACTCATCTCTATTTTATTGTAGTGACATGAAAAATCCCCAGCTGAGAAGCATCCACGCTCTGATGGGCCCTATGCAAGTGAGAGCTCTTGCCTAGAAAATCAACTGCTTGAAGCAGATTAAAGTGTTGGGAGAAAGTAGAAGTGCAGAGCCACAGGCAGAACCCACGGCACTGAAATCCCTGTGTCTTAACCCCAGTCAGTTCAGAAAGAGCCACATTATTTTTAAAGAAAGCAAGTGCTGTAAGATCTCTAGGCTGTTTTCAAAAATGTGCACTAATTAAAAAAATATTATAGCCATGCAGAGAGGAGAAAAAAGACAACCTTGTCCATCTATACTTTTCATTCTTCTTTATTCTCTTAGGTTTTCTTTTATTCTTCCCTATTCCTCTACATTAAAAAACTCAAAAAGTTACTCAGATAGATGAAAGAAGAATTCAAATCTTATGAAGTCTAGCTGATACATCGATTTAATTGTAGAAGAAAACCTCCCCATACAGAGACAATAATGTACATTTGTATTATCCTTGTCATATACAAAGGCGGATATATTTAATGATTTTTGCTTTCCTGTCAGGGTGTCAGGCAGGGCAAAGTTACATGAGCACCTGACGGCTCATCAAGGAGTCAGTGAAACAATCAAAAGTAAAATTCAGTGGTCTCTATTTCTAAATCTGGACTAACAAAATTATCGGCAGCATGCTTAGATGAAAACTCATATTGGGGAAGGAAGTTTCTAGAATTTGGGAAACAAACATTGAGCTGATCAGCTGATTCTGGAGTCCCTGGGGCTTTTGAGGTTATAAGCTGGGGAATGCAAGTTACCTTATGTCTGAGCATACAAACCTGCCAAACCTGTTCCATGTGGATAATGTATGCTTTCCATGATCCTTTTTTGTCCAGCATTCTTAACAGTTTTGATCCCCTCTCCTAGATCTTCCAGTTATCCCTTCCCTCATCTAGCTGTCTGCCACGTATCCTCTCTCTGGTGGTGTCCCTTGTCCTCATTTCAGCACTCTTGTCCCACTACAGCAAAGGGAACCCTAGGAAGTCTATCTAGCATTCAGTCATTGCAAGAGTGGAATTTGCAAATACACATCTAGTGAACTGCAGTGCTGGGCATGTGTTTACTTTTGTTGTCAAACATGCATAACAAACCCAATGCTGAGGTCCTACTAAAGACTGGCATAAGATTTAACCAAAAGGTCAAAGTCCATAACTGTGTAATGTCAAACTTTGATATTCTAATCCACATCAAATTTTAGCAAAAAGTTATCCTTCTCTTCCATCTTCCCTTATTCCCATATAGATGTCATGCATGTTTAAACTCAGCCAAGACCTTTCTATCAATGTTAACAAAATGTCAGGATCTAATTTGAATGTAAAACATAACTGCAGACTTAGTTATAGAATATCATTAACTCCTGTTCAAGGAGAGAACAAGAGTGTCCCCGTTTAACTCACCCACTCAGGAAAGATCTGAGATAATACCCAAGTAAATAATCAGTCACAAAACCTCAAGCTCCTTGTTTATTAGCCCACCTTGAATATGCCAATAATTAGTCCTTCAGAAGGAAAACAAATTGCTGTGCATTATCTCTGGGATGCCTGATATAATATGTGACCTTCAGCATCATTACTACAGACAAGAAGGTCTTTCTTTAAAACAGAAAATGTAGGGAGAAGCTGGGCTGTCTGAAAGATTTTTGCTGTGCCAGTGACTCTGTTGTTGGTTTGGTTTTTTTGTTTTGGGTTTTTTTTTTTCTAATTTTTAACCACCACAAGTAAGGTATAACATATCATGTCTTCATGGTTTTGTCATACAGTTCCTGGGAAATAGCAAGGGAGAGAAACAATTAGCAGCAAGTAGAGTTCAAATTTTATTGTTAATACTTTTCCAATCTCATTAGCAACATGTCAAGTGAACATAAAGCCTTGACACTAAACAGTCAGAATATGGGGTTTACTCTAAGATTGCCCTTGTACCATTAACTCTGCCCCTTGTAGAAAAGAAAATACTGGAAACATGCAGCCTCTGGACAGTGGAACTTGCACAAAGCAATTTAAAACTCCTGAATGTCAAATTAAATCTCCAAAATTCTTTCTTGTAAGCTGGGAATATGTGACTGTTTGGCCATCATAGACAGAAACCTAGATGGACTTAGATGGAAGCCAAAAGCATTGTAATGTATCTGAATTAATATTTTGAAAGTCCTTGAAAGTCTGTTCTGAAAGCTTTCAGCCTTTGCACACTGTGCTGATCATCTGGAATTTCCTTTAAAAGTATTGAAGAAACTCAAGCAAGCTGGTGATAGCTGTGGGAATGATGGTGAATGAGAGAAGGCAGAAGGAAACAGGATTGGTAATGCAAGGTCACAGCCACAGCCACAGCACTGCAAACATTGCAGGGACATATAACTTTTTTTTCTTTTTTGTCTCAAAACCCTCTCTGTGTAATGGAATTCAGAATATAGAATTGGTGAATGTCTCTTTCCATGAGTGCAAAAAAACCTGAAATTGGGCCGACATAGCATTGAAAATGGCATTTTAGAGGGAAAGGGAGACAGGCTGAATTTCTAGAACTTGGAATTTGGAAACAGCAATATATACTTGGGGAGTTGAAGATTTTTTTACTCATTGAGATCAATTGAACTAGAAATTAACAACAAGAAAAAAAGTTACTACGGTTCTTAAACCAATTTTATTCAAACCTTCCAGGATAATTTCTGAGACTGAGACTCATTACAAAAAATTCCAGCAAAACCTAAAGATTTTAAATTAAATTCTAAGCTACTGGAGCTGGCCCAATGAGGAGGGTAATATGAATTAATGCTGAAAGAAGACCTCATCTTGGGAATTAAGAACAGAAGCAATTGGGTGCATATTGGTTGGGTCTGATGTGAAAAATGATTATCAGCTTTCTGGCTTTGAGTTCTCAGGTGCTGGAATACATCTGATGTGTATGTATCACAGCAAAAAAAAAAGAGTTTACTGAGTTATTTCAGTAAACTCATGTCGTGTTTTATATACCACACACCCACTTTAAATCATCCAAGAACTGCTTCCTTCAGATGTTAAGCATCTGCGTGCAGGAGTCAGTCTCTGTTTATCTGTTTCCTGAGAAACAAAGGCAGCAATTGAATGCGTGGTGTCTTGTTTTCTCAGAAGTGATTTGGGGGCATTGATTTTTGAGCCAAAAGGGGGGAAAAGTGCTGTTACAATATGTTATGCTCAACCTGTTGAGTTCTTTGCAACAGGATGTTCTTGAGGCACGTCATGTGGCCAAGCTTTCAGAAGAATCATGGAATTACTTGAGCTCAGCTCTTTTTGAAACTGCTGCAGAGAGAGTTAAGAGAGTTTATAGATTAGAAACAAGTGGTGCCAGATTAAAGTATGATGCATTGAAGAAACAAGCAGTTGTGGTGTGCTTTATGCAGTCTTCACCTTATTAAATGAAAGTGCAGATCTCCAGTTCTCACTGATCTTGATACAGTTTCAAACTATGTATCATTAACTGTGACCTCAGCAGCTAATGCTATAAAACTGTTTCTTTGCAGGGTAATTGTAAATATTTTCGTAAATGTGACTCAAATGTATAAGCCCTATTAAATAAGTGGCCAGAAAGATCATCTTCAGCTACTTGACCTGTCTTACCTATGTAGTTCCTGGAAAGAAGGAAAATAGGCAGGAAAAATACAAATTGAAAACTGGGTATTTTTCTTTCTCTCTTATTTAAATATTTTAATTTCTGCAAGCAGCAGAGTAAAATATTTTCATAATCTGATCAGTTCACTCTAAAATTGATATTCATTAATACAAATTCAGCATGACTAGAAAGCCAGCAAAACCAATTATGGACCAAAAAGGAGAGCCAGTTACAGAGTTCTCTCTGACGAAGCTGTGACCTAGAGTTTTATAACACAGAGATAAAAATTCTCTTTAAAATATTCTGATTCACAGGCCAAGGCAGTATATTCCCATGGCTTTCTAGGTAAAATCAAACACAGGATTTCAGAATGCCCATGGTCATGATCCTGAGTTCCCAGGCTGAGCACCGTGTGTGTATAAATGCCCATGAATAGGCTGAGAAATAGATTCTTTCCCAGTGGAAGAAGAAGAGCTTAGAACAGTTGTTTTGGTGACAGTCACATGCAGATATGCTGAGGGATGTTCAGTGACACAGAGCAGCCGCTCTGTCTCCTGGGGCCTCTGGCAGGAACATGTTCTCAGAAGGTCAGAACAAGGCACGTGGGAACAGAATGCTCAGGCTAGACTTCCAATGTTTGGGAATCATCTGCCCACACAAACTGCAACAAACTAATTAAATGAGCTTCACAATCTATTCAGTTAAATGGTCAATTTCCCAAATCAGTGCCAAGTGGGACTGATGCTTAAATTGAGTTAAAGTAAATTGATAAAAAGCCTGCTGTAGTCTTTTCTATATGTCAACATTGGATCAGTTAATTTTTCAAGTGCAATCTGACATATGCACCCTTCTTCGCTTTTCCCAGTGTGTTGCATCATTATAAAGGTGATTAAACTGCTCTTCTCATGCTTCCTAGAGACAAAATAGGCAATGTCTACTTAAAGAACCTTTTTAATGTTCATTTTAATTTGTACATCTGCATTTGTACAAAGGATTAGTGCCAGTGTAATTAATTTAGTTTAAAAAAAAATAGCTTTGACACTTGATGGAAACACTTCCATAGGGACAAAAAAATATATTTACAAACGTAAATTGGACTATAAAGTAGACTACAAGGAGAAACATTAACTTAACTAAAAGCTTTTTACTGAATGCCTTTACCATGCAATTACAGTGGTTCAATTTCTATGTTAACCTGAGCCTCCCACTGATTTTCCGGGTTTGACATAGGGTGAGTTACTTGTAGAATGAGGGAAATGAATACCCAATTTGGTAAGCCTATGAGAGCCTCAAACAGCAGGCACTATGCAAGCATAAAGTATGATTATTGCTATTTTACTCATTCAACAGTAAGTTACACAACAAAATAGCAGAAGCGCACTTGAAAATATGCATTTTCCAACAAGCTGTAGGAAGAAGCTTAAATTACTTTTCTCAAAGTAGCTCACTGTGAAACCAGCTGTTCTGAGTCAGCAGCCTTCCTAGAGTCAAACCGTCCAGCACCTTTCTAAATTCACACTCATTAGAAATGTTCATCACCCTAGTAGAAGTCCCTTAGGTATTTGCCAAGTAGTGCTGTTAATACAAGGAGGAAGAGAAAAAAACATGGAAAAGATCTCTCTTCACTGCAATTACTTTGAAGAGAGGAGGGAAGACATTCTTCATTATTTCAGTTACTAATCCCAGAAGATTTGTGTCATTATCTGATGAAAATGTCCCTTTTTTCATAGTTTGAGGGCATAGTCAGAGGGACCAGTGTGACAGCCAGCTTCGTGTAGAAAACCCCATTCTCTTGTGCTGGGATTGTGGCAGTAAGCCTGCCTCCTGCCCATCACCAGTGCATGGCTGCAGGCCTTCTCCTTGCCCCTGCAATGCCTACTCCCTTTTGGAGTGCTTTTTGAAGGTGTACTTAAAACTAATTTTGTTTTAAAATGTCCTCCCTAAATGGCAGAAGCATCCTGTGATATCCTTGCCTCTTCCTCCTGTTTCAGTAGATGTGTCTTTGAATTGTGCACAAAACATTTCTGTGGAGGAAATTGGCATCACTCTTATGTAGCTGCAGGGGTGCTGTCTGTAGTTAGCAGTAAGAGAATCTGTGGAAACTTGTAAGCCACGAATAAATATTTGTGACTAGCAAGGTCTGTGGAGAGGTTGCAATGAGGCAAATTTCTTTTAGAGTATTTGAAGATGGTGCTTGTTTACTTTGCTGAAAAAACTTGAATCTGGATTTCCATTTTCCTGTGAGGAAAGAATGCTTTCAGTAATATGACAGCTAATCCAGGTGGTGCCATCTTTTGTGCCTGTTGAGTGGCATTTCCTGGATATCTTCAGACATGGCAGAAGTGATGCACAGCCTTGAACACAAAACTGACCACCTCAGATGCAATGTGAGGAGAGAGGAATAGCCTCTTCATCTCTGCACAGGTGAGCTCAAGCTCCATGGGTGATGCAGAGCCAGGGGACGTGGGCTGCTCCATTCCATCTCCCCTGAAAACCTACTGGGGCACATGAAGTGCAAGGAGACATCCTCAGCTTTCCCAGTGGACTTGAGTCAAGGCAAAAAATCATTCAGAGATGCATCCGCCCTAATCTTCACTTTGTTCCCAGGCCTTTAAGTTCCTTCTGCTTGCCTCTTGGTCTCTCCTGAGATCTCGTGCCGAAGGAAATATTGGGCATAAGGTTATAGCTGAAATTTACCTTTACCAAATTATGAGCCTCAGCACTCATCTGGGGAGTAATTGAGAATAACAAGGGTACTGTAAATTCATGCCCAGACTTGCTGAGCACTCAGTCAACCCCTCAGAAGTTACTCACCAGACTTTTCATAACCAATACCTCAAGTACACCAGTATAAAGAGAAGGCAGTTATTAACAAAAGATTGAATATGCATGTTGAGAGTACATACAGGTGAACTTGCCTCAAAGAGCCAGGGAAATGATGTAAGAACACAATATTTCTAAAAACACTAGTATGGCTGGAATCCTTGCTGTGAAGTAAAGCTTTGAACAGGGATTATAGTTTGTGCCATGATGTCCCAGAAAAAAACATGATCATCAAAAATCAGTTGATTTTGCTGCGGTATTTTGAGTAAGATAGAATTTATGCAGTAATTAATGCCTGGAAATTTTGGAAGGAGGTATGTCTATGCCTGTGATTGGGATAGACTGTGTCTTCATTAACAAAAAATACATCCAAGCAGCAAGATATGTGTAGAGCACAACAGATGCTCACAACAGAGCACCCAAGCTCAGAGTGCCAATTTCTGGGAGCTGGGGATTATTACTCCGGTCTGCCTGTAACATGATCCTGTGCATTAGGCACCAGGAGTGCATTTTCCAGTTTTGTCTCACCTGCAGGGAGTCTCCAGTGGTATGAGCTCATGCAGTGTGATCAAAGGGGAGGGGGTGAAATTCCCTTCAGGAGAACTTAAAGGAAGGTGATGGAGGAGAGGTACCTTCATTCTTACACTGTCTCTAACTGCATCCCAGACAGTGATTCCCCTGCTTAGTTGGGATTTGTCATTTACCTTTCCAGCAGGATGGGATTTTAGAGCACTTCACTCATTTGCCACATGGGAGATGCTTAGTGAGTTCACAGGGTTCATGTCAACTAAGCAGCTCCAGTGTGCTGTGCTGTGGGGACTGCAGAAGGAAAAGACAAAGGAAATTATGTCTCTTCTTTATCCATCCCGAAATAAAGCTGTAAATTGTGTTACGATTTTGTCGATATATGATGCTTGCAAAGATTTCAAATAAATAATGTTCTGACCCCAGAGGCCTTATTGATTTTGTAATGATTTTAAAGAGAAACCACTCAGTTTACTGTTTGCTGACAAATTCTTTACTCCCTAAGGAATTCCTATTGAGCATGTATTAAGGACAGGATAAAATAATTCCAAGGAAATACAGAGAGAGGGCTTTGTGCATAGACTGCTCCACGAATCAGTATTTAACCTCTGACCAGTGACAACAGGTCTCCTTTAGCGCTATTAGATCAACAGCAAGCTATTATAATTAAATATAAAAACTGTTTAGAGCCTCACCGAACATGTCCTGGGAATTAAAGCATATGGCAGGGATAAGGATAAAAAGACTTTCCATATGCTAATGACCCTAGATGTCTGAAATAAATTAGATCCATTACAGTTTATGCTCGATAAAAGAAAGACTTTAAGCACTCTGAAGTTAGTGACTCGAGACCGATTTTGGCTTAGAAATTCAATCTGCCTGCTTATTAATTCTTAGTAAGGCTCTGGAGGAGACAGGGGATGCAAAATCATAATTCTGTGCTGTGTCAGAATTTTAAAGTGCCATCAGTTTCTTTTCCTTCTTTTCCTTTTTTTCTTTTTAATTAAACTATTTTTCATGCTTCATTTTTTTGTTCTTCTCATTTGATTTTGTTCCCATTTTTGTTTAATTTCTTTCTTTTTAAGGTTTCATTTATCCAATTTCAACTGAACAGAGAACCCAGAATGAATATGGATTTTCTTGTAAGTTTAATGTTTGATTTTATGTTCCTGGATGCTAATTTGATGCTGTTCCTTGGTTCAGGTTTGACTGTTAGGCAAGCTCAGTGTGACTAGGCAAAAAAGGGACCTATTCAGTAGGGTAAGTGACATTCTGCTTGCTTGACAGCAGGCACAGTGCTTTGCCGCAGACAGAATTATAAGGGCCCTTGTGCACAAGGGAAATGGGAGAAGATGCTACCTCAGAGACAGAAACTGGAGAGAATGAGCCATCTTCTCATTAAAATTCCCTTAGCAACTGGATGGAGTGTGGTGGAAGGGTAACTTGTCTTTGAGCCGGAACTCAAGAGTTCTGCTTCCTGAACTGCTGGGTTAAAAATGGGCTGTTTCAAGTTTGGTAAATTGAAGGTCTGGTAGCCCAGAGCTGTCGGAGATTGATCAGTCCCTTTCTGCATCTGCCAGCTCTCACCTCTGCAGCTGGAGGGCAGCTTGGCTTAAATAGCTAAAAGAGATAAAATAAAAGTGATTTCACATGTTTCAAACCAACAAAAATGGGGTACTAAAAGAGTCTGATTTGTTTTTGCACTTCCTTTTTTCATTAGGCTATTTCTAAAAATGGGTTTCTTCACTATATAGAAATACATCAATTTTTGAACACATATTCAGACCTTTTGGGAAAAAAATGTCTGGCGGATAATGATGCTAGAGATTAGCTTGGAATTGCTGCTGAAGATACGGTACAAGCAGCTAGTAGAAATATCATAGCCATTTCCTCACAAGACAGCTCTAATAAATTTTGGTTCCTTTTAGTAAATTACCACATTTTTTCTTGTGCTTACTTCAGCTTTTATCTTAATATGTATGTGTTAATGCCACTGATGAGAATTCAAGCTTGATTCTCTACTTTACTAATTTACTAGTTTATATTTTTGATGGCAAATGGATGGAAGGAAGTAATGACAGGTTACACTTCAAAAAACAAACCAAACCAACCAAAGATATGTCCTGATATTTCAGGTATTCCATAGAAAAGGGAATTTTTGGGTTCTTTTACTTCTTTTAAAGTAAAAATAAGGCTTCTGAAGTTTTAAAACCCACATGTTTTTGATATCAGACAAACTTCTAAATACCGATATAATGACATTATATCACGAAGACATATTATCTCATTTCATAGGATGAATTTGGTTCATAAGACTAGGTTTATACATGTTTTGCTTAGTAGTTCACATCCTGAGTATTAGATAGATGAACAAGTGGATAGGGAAAGAGTTAGAACACAAGTTAGAGAGAAATCAAGGATTGTTTTCCATCAAAAGGGCATAGACCTGCTATATGGTGTTGGAAATGGATTTTAAATTAGCCTATAAAAAAGGCAGTAAATATCTGCAGGAAACAAGAATAATAAGAACATGTTTTCTTCTAAGTCCTTGTAAAAGGAGGACATTTCTTGAAGGTTCCTGGCCTCTCTCCCTGCAGCTGCTCCTGACTCAGATGATGTTGCTCTCTACGTGGGGATTGTCATTGCCGTGATCGTGTGCCTGGCTATTTCCATGGTCGTGGCCCTGTTTGTCTATCGCAAGAACCACCGGGACTTTGAGTCGGATATTATTGACTCCTCGGCACTAAATGGGGGATTTCAGCCTGTCAACATCAAGGCTGCAAGGCAAGGTTAGTTGGCATTTCACTTCATTTTGACCAATTCAGGGAGATGCTATCAGGTTATAGTTTCTTGGGCTGCATGAATGATATCGCTGCATGCCTGTTGACACTTGATAAAGAGGAGAAAGATCATGTTCATTTATTTCTGATTGTCAAGTGCTCAAAACCCATGGTGGTGTTTGTTGACTGTGCTCAAGAGTATAAAGCAGGTGAATTTGACTTCTGAAGAGAGAGCATGAATGTGAGAGTGAAACTCAGACACTTTTATGGAAATACAGGTCCAGCTCAAGTTGAAATCAAAGGCAAAGCTCTGACAGAAACAATGGAGGCAGGATGCATCACAGGAGTGGTACTACAGTAATTCTGTCACATCTTCCTCCCCTTTATTTCACTAATAGCTTTTATTCCTATGCCCTGTCTCCACTGGTAGTAGTTTGAGAGGTACTGTGCTTTTAATAGAAAATGTAGAAGTTGTGGTAGAACATCATTAAAAAATGAATATTTTTATCACTGGCGCATAACACCTTGATTTTTTTCCTCACTTCATTGGCCACAAAAAAATATTCTAAAGGTAGTGCTGCCTTTATCAGGACACTTATTTAGGCTGAAGAGTTCCTCTTTTTTCCCAATATCTACACCAGAAGAATACCTACACTGTAAAAGTTAGGATGACAAGAGAGTTGTCACATGTAAGATTAGCAGAAGTGTTTTCTTTGCTGAAGAAACTTTTAAAGCAAATTTTAGAAAAGTATGATGCAGATACAAATCCCCCACTGCAGGGAGTCGTGGGCATGATGACTTCATAGGCTTGTTGTGTCTTTTATTTCAAGAATGCTGCCATTAGGCCAGTTAGATAAATTGGTTAATGATTGTCACATAGCATTTAGGGAGGGGTATTTAGTTAAGATCTACTGAGCAATGAAAACATCTTGCCCTGAAGCTAAGCATGTCACATTTGAAGTCTGAGTGCAGTCTGGAGAAATACTCCCAGTGCAAACTCTTCAGAGCAGAAACGTACTGTAATTTTGTACAGCAATCGAATTCCAAAGCAGCTGGGGCAATAGGAGCCCTGGGAGTTTGCTGGAGAGATTCATGGAAATGGAAATGAAGGTTCGAGGACCTTGTGCATCTGAACATTTGGAATGAAAGACAAAATGCAAATGCAAATGCAAACCCAAATTGTTGCTCAGAATAAAGTCATCAGAACAGAGAAATAATATGGTTCTTCCTTCTCATCTCCACTGCAGATCTCCTGGCAGTGCCACCAGACCTCACTTCTGCTGCAGCCATGTACAGGGGTCCTGTGTACGCCTTGCATGATGTCTCTGATAAAATCCCAATGACCAACTCTCCCATCCTGGACCCACTCCCCAACTTGAAGATCAAGGTGTATAACACCTCTGGTGCAGTCACTCCCCAGGATGACCTCTCTGACTTCTCCTCCAAGCTGTCCCCACAGATTACGCAGTCGCTGCTGGAGAATGAGACTCTGAACATAAAGAACCAGAGCCTTGCTCAGCAAACTGACCCATCATGTACCACCATTGGGACCTTCAACTCCTTAGGAGGCCACCTAGTAATTCCCAATTCAGGTAAGTGCTATCTATGCTGTCCTAAAGGTGCAATTGTTTTGTGGGTTTAAGTGGTGTTAGCTTGTTATATGGAGAAAGAGAGTCTATACATGGGACTCTGCCTTTTCTTTGATCAAAACAAATAGATGGGGTTTTTCCCCCCTCTATTTGCATCAAAACTACTTTGAGTATTTTCTACCCAAAGTCCTGGTGACCTTTTAAATACTACAGGCTTGAGAAAGACTTGGGCCCCGCACTACAAGAGCACCAGTCTTATGAGTAGCAGCTGAGAGAGCTGGGGTTGTGCAGCTTGGAAAAAAGGAGGCTGAGAGGGGACCTTATCCCTTTCTACAACTGCCTGAAATGAGGCTGCAACAAGGTGGGAGCTGGTCTCTTCTCTCAAGTAATACATAGGAATGTGATCTAGGGGTGAACACTGTTAATATGTTAACGATTGGATTCACTGATCTTAGAGGTATCTTCCAACCTAAATGATTGTCTGATTCTGAACAGAATATTGCAGGGCTCTTAGCCACTTTCTGAGACGTGCAAGGCTTCAGAGCTCACCTGTGTCAAGAGCATTTCAGCATCACCTTTTCCTTTCATGCAGTTCTAGAAAAGCAACTTCAATACAATAAGCCTCTATTTTGTCATCACACTAAAAGAGAGCAAATTAATTTAGAAAAAAATTGGTTGCTCCACTTCCAATTCATTGCAGTCTATGTGCAATTGAAGTAGGACAACAGAACACGATTTTTGTGAGTTTTACCTGTATTTATTGTTGACTTGCTTTACAACTAGGAAAGAGAGGGACTGACCATTGAGGGCCTGTTGATGTAATGCGACGTGCTGCTCAATCTTTCTCATACAGCGCAAAGTCAGGTTTCCAGGCCCCTTTGGACCACCCTGACACCAGCAGGCAATTTCAGAGCATCCAAGGAGCTCTTGAGAAGCCTTGGGAAAGCTCAGGTCTTTCAGACAGATTTTTTAGCAGAGACATGCTGCTGCTTGGTTCCTACATGAAGTGTTGATGTTCTTCCAAGGAAGTTCAGCACCTAGATGTTCCCATGGGTTTAACATGATGCTGCAGAGCAGCGTTAATATCTAAAGTATGAATGAATCAAATACAAAGAATGAATCAAATACATAAAGCATTTGATGTGAGGAATATGCAGGGTATACAGTGGTCAGGAACACACCTGCCCAGTTTCACTGGAACTCTGAATTCAGGTAGGACCACAGTCCATGTGAGACTGCAGCTCACAACTTGGCCATTTTACAGCAAATGCCCTTACCAAGGAGATGGAGCCTACCCTTGTCCTCTGCACCTTTGCTAGATCGTTTCTTTTTTGTTGATGTTATGGAGAAAGCAAAATGCCTAGGTGGTCCAGGATCTGGGTGGTTTGGTCCTTCCAGGATGCAGTCCCACACTGGCCAAGAAGCAGCCAAAAGTGCTTGGATCCATAGCCCTGCTCTCTGAGCTCCTGTCTAATGGGAAGCAAAAATATCTATTAAATTTAAGTGAAAGCTGAACTACTTCAATAAATCTGGTGCTGACTGATGAGCAATGTTGAAAATTCATGCTATACAATCTTGGATTTCATATTTTTCTAAGTAGCAGCTGAAGATAGATATTGATACTCAGTTTTCATATGCCACAGTGGTGCACATTATCAGCAAAGTCTATTAGTCACTGTTAATTCACGTATATTAATATCAATTTGTAAAGAAAAAAATTTGATGTTGTAATCCCTTCAAAACGATTAAAGTAATGATTCTGTAAAATAAAATAATCTGTCTGCTGCTGCCTTGTATGCCTCTGTGCTGCTTCTAAATGTATTTCCTCCTCAAGATAAGATCAAAGCCCTTCAGTTGCAGTACACCTGCCCTGTTACAGCTGCAAGCATGCACAGGTTAGGTTGTAACAGACCTGTAAAGACATGAGTGCCAGAAGGCATTTGTGGAAAATGCTTTCCTAGCTACATCTCTCTTTCAAAGCTAAGTATGGGACTGAGGCCCTGCACACCAACACACATGAGGTGTCCAGTGTAACCAGATTGTGTGTGCTAAAGAAAAGAGGCAGAGCCATGCAAGGTGTCTATAAAGTATCTCTAGTATAAACATATATGTAAATAATCTTCCTCTAGGTTTGTCATCAGCTATGTGGTAACAACTGTATGCAAATCATTGCCACTGATTTCCAGCTAATCCACATCTACAAAGAGAGCTGGCTGAGATGTGTCCAGCAGAGCGAAATAGCCAGTGCATGGGCTGTGTTTGTTGTGTAGAGAGGACATCTCTTAAATGGAAGTAATGCAAGAACAGTGTTTTTTAATCAAGTGTGCAGAAAATCATTAGTGAAAAGGGCACTGAGTGTATTTGCCCACATTTTTTTCAAGGTTGGATATCCCAGTTTTGAGCCACTCTACAGGACTAGGCACTTTCAAAAAGCAAGAAACCCAGTTTTGTCTCCCTGGCAGACTTAGTTCCTCTCTAGGAACTGAGTGCATTAAAAGACAGGATGCCAGACACAGAAGCCATCTTTCAGGAAACAACTAGTTCTTGTTGCTTCCTGGGACAGTGCTCCAATGTTTTTCTTTCCTGATCTTAATTAAGCAAGAATTGCCTAGGGAGAGATGTCCCATTACAGCTGTTAGAAATTTTAGTCAGAGTTGTTTGTTTTTCCATCATTTCACAAGGTAAGCAACAGCGTAACCATCTGTCTGCTCTTTAAATAAAATGAAAGGGAAGAAAATCCTCTTCTCCACTCCTGTTTTTCAGTGCAGAGAAAAAACAACAGGCAGCTGGACAATGAAGACACCAGGGTTACAGTAAATGCTTTTTCTCACATTTTGCTGAGGTCATTTACAGTCTGATGGTGAGGGTGGCTGAAAATCTGGCATTGTAGGCTTCATCTTCTGTCTCTCCTGTCACTCCTCTTCACAGACCCATTCACCTCTTTTTTCTCCATCTTATCTTTTGTGTCTCTTCTGTTCTGCAGGAGTAAGTTTGCTGATTCCAGCGGGAGCAGTTCCACAAGGGAGAGTCTATGAAATGTATCTGACAGTTCACAGGAAGGAGAACATGAGGTAAAAACTTCCTTTATTTCCTTGTGCATTAATAGAGGGGGAAAACATAGTAACTGAAGACCTGTGGTAATAATGCTTTTGCAAAGCCTACTGCATTGAAGCTATTTGCTGACTTGGAGGTAAACGCAAGCAAAGCCAAGGATAAACTTTGCCACAAAACCAGCTCAGACATTTGCTTTCCTAATCAAGTGTTGCACTCTGCAGCAAGTCCTCAGGCCAGGTGGATGTTGAATTGTAGAGGAGCAAGGAAAATATGCCAACATGAGTTTGTGCAGCAGAGAAGTTGTGGAGTAACCTCTTGATAAAGACCTGTGCTGCAAAGGAGAAAGGAGCAGAGGAGAAAGGTAGATAAATCACCTCAGTGGAGGGACAGGTGCCTGAGCACCTGACTTGGAAAATCTCCTCTCCTGTTAGAGTGAAAGTGAATTTTTATTTTACCCTTCATGGACTTGGCTAGTCCATGCAGAGAATGGAGGCAAAGCTCTTGGTGTCCTTCACCTCCTTTCTGCTTAGCCCCAGACACCACACACTGAAGGCACCCAGAGCTGATGCTGGGATGACCACTGTTGTGTCCTGTTACCTGAATGTGTGGCCAATTCATATTCTAGATCTTAATGTCTACTGGCATGTGATCTGGCAGCCTTGAAATTTAAAAAAAATTGTTTACAAAAGGCCAAGATACAATTTGGAGCCAGCTAGAAAACTCTAATGTAGAGAAAGGTGGGATCTTAGGCTGCAGAATGGACTCATGCACAAAGGCAGAATGGCAAATGTGAAGCTGAGGCAGTCATTACACGGTACTTTGCCTCTTTCTCCTCCTCATAGCTAGATATGTTTTTTGGCTCAGCCTCTTAATAGCTTTTATTATGTGCTAAGCCACAGCTGTTTATACACTGTGTGATATTGAACACTATTCTTTAGCTTGGTAGTCTTTCACCCAAGCTAAAATAATCTGCTTAAAGAAAAATTAAATAATCCTTCCACCCACCCTTTTGCATACATTATTCATCAGCTGCTCTTTGAAAATAGCTAATTGCAGCTACAGAAAAAATGTCTGTGTTCATAGCTAGTATTGATTATATTCCTATTACTTTTGGCTGTGAAAGAGGTTTACAAACAGTATTGAACAAAGACTTTCTTGAGGAAGGAAAAAAAAAATCTTATGGCATCCCCTGTTACTCAGCTTGCTTCTAAATCTCCCTTCCCAAAATACCTAATTTCTTTAAAAAAATATTTAATTCCTAGAAGGTGCTGTATATGCAATTATTTTCTTTCCAGCCAGTTATAGAGGGAATCCCTGTTACTTTATTCATACAGCTGTGGACAACTAATGTCACATACTTGTCTAATTTATTTTCTTCAAGGATCATAAAGCCGCCTCTGCATGCTTTGTGATAGCTGTAACTCAGCAAGTCAGAGGATGGAAGGATAGGTTAACCTGTGTTGGGAAAAGCATGGCTGCAGATGTGCTGCCTGCCAACCCGAGCAAGTATGCCAAAGAACACCTACAGAAGTAAACAGAATGGTGTGAATCTTCACTTACAATGAAGATTTTAGAAGTGATTTCTTTCCCTGGGAGAGGAGAGCAGAGCAGTCTGCCTTGGGCCAGCAGGGCTCGTTGTATTGTGGTGGCAGTCACTTTCTGGGTGCACAGAGTCCAGCTGTTTATTTGATTTGTAGCAGTTTTTCAGAAAGCACACCAGACTCCTCATGCTCTTGGAAAGCAGCTTTTTCTGGGACATTTAAGATGGAGCTCACTGAGTGTTGTCTAGATCACTCAGAACTGAATATTCACCTGCCTCCTTTCCCCAGGTGCCAAGGAGCAGAAGTGGGTGTGTGGCACCCAGCTGTAATGTTCTTCTGCTGCAGGACTGGTTACCAGGCACTTCGCTTCTGTAGCAGAGCTGCAGCTCGGTCAAAGCTTCTTTTTCTGACTGCATGGGCCACAGATGTTGCTTCATATAATTGGAGTCATATTGGTACCACAAGTTGCTGTGTGGTGTAATTATTTTTTAAATCAGCTACTGCACTCTTGCAGCACTCTAGCAGAGAGTGATAGTCCCCAGTAAAGACTAGCTGCAGACATTTGCTTTTGTGGCCAGGCGGTAACTGCAGTGTGCTCGACAAACCCTGTGAGACCCTATATTTATTTTCATGAGCACTGTGCAAGTGTGTATGGGTTTGAGAAGTCCTGTTATGTGTTGTTGTTTGGAAGGGGACACACAGGAAGTTATAAAATGCATGTTATTATTAGAAATGAAGGCAGAGCCTTATCCTTGATATTACAACTAGCACTGAGGCAAGAATGTGGTCTCCACAGTGCTACCCTAGCAGAACCAGAGCAGCAACAGAGAAGGTCCCAGCTCAAATATCTTCAGTAACTTAAGATCTAGCTCACAATTTTTTGTACAACTGTGAAACTACTTCTGTATAGTCAGAAACAGACAATGTTATCTCTCAGACACCTGCAAATTCCCCTTTTCCTTTGTTTTCATAAGTTTCCCCAGTTAGTCTCTGAAAGCTATAGTACAGAAATTTGAGAGTCTTCACAACCCAGTAATATCACTCTTTGTGCTGCTTTGCACATTGGTTAGGAGAGCTTTCTAAGACTGTTTATTCTATTTCATATCCATCAAACCATGTGAGAGCAGGAAGGTCACCCTAAAAGCATTATCCTTCGGCAGTGAATTGGGATTCTGATAGCTTTCAGTAAACACCATTGGAGGCAGTTGTTTCCTACAAATATGTCAGCATACTCGTGGCACAGTGGGGTTTCCCTTTTGCTGGACTGATGCTCCAGGACAGTGTTATCCCTGCTCCTGCCCTGCAAGCTCACCCTCATTCTTCCTGTCATTTAGGGCAGGATGGATAGCAGGCAGCTCCCAGGCTCTGATCCCTGGCTGGTGTGTTGACCTCATGAAAAGATCCACATCCTTTATAAAGCAGCTACAGTGAGGAAAATTATATATGGGTGTATGTTTGTACACATATATGTACACGTGCAAATACATGTATACATCTATATGTATATGTTATATATATACGTGTAACTGAAAAAATGACAACCCTATGAGAATATTTCACAGCTATCAGACAGATTTCTGTCTCAAAGCTGTGGTGAGTAGATTTCAGTGGTGAATAATTTTCAGTGGTGAGTAGATGCTCTCTCCCTTAGTCTGGGGAAGCATCACCAACTCTGAAATTTGCACTGAGTCCCTTCTTGAGTAGTGGTTTCATCTGTAAAATCAGCACATTATGTCGGCTAGTACCTGGCAAGAGACTCTTCCCACGAGCATCTGTGAGAGCCTGGGTCTTACAGATTAAGTAATTCATTTAATTAATCTGTAATTTAATCCTAAGGATTAAATAGCATGAGTATAAACCTCCAGCCTCCAGGATTTGCTTGACTGCCTCAGGTTAAAAAACAAATTTTGCTGTGAGCTAAATTAGCGGATCTGTGCTTCCTTCAGAAACATCTGGCAGTGGTCAGTGCTAGATGGAGTCTCGGTCTTGATGGCCCACTGGTTTTATCGTGTGTGGCAGTTCCCGGGTTCCTGTGTGAACCCCTACTGAGCTCACACAGCTTTAGGTGGAGCTACTCTTGCATGCTCTAATCAAAGACAGGAGGTGCACAAAACAGATACAGCTCTGTGAAGGACACTCCTGTATAATCCATCACACAGGAGGTGTTCCAAATGAGAGTGGAGGTTGCTGTGCCCACAAAATTTGACAACCCTGAAGAACAGAGCAACACCGCTGAAGGTCTTGATGGAAGACACACATAAATGTGCAAATTTCAAATTAGCTACCTTAAAAGAGAAAAGGGTCAAGTGAGCCTTTCCAGGATTTGTATCAATAGCTTCATAATGTGTGCACAGAGTTTAATATAAAATCAAGCAACTGATCAATGACTGTGATCCAAGGAGCAATGTTGCTTTTTCACCAGTAAATATTAAGCTTAGTGATGTGAAATAAAAGAAATTGAAGTCTTCCACATTTCATTTCTCCACCATCCTTATCTCAGTTGCATAAACAAAATTACTTTGCAACTTCAGAAGACAATTTTTTAAGGTGCCAGTCACTATAATTGAAAAATTCAACATGAAAAAGACCAGATCATGAGCAAAAGGGGAGGGCAAACTTCTCAGAGTATTTTTCTTCTGAAGATAGACTGTCAGAAGAACCAGGGTCTGGTCAAGAATATTAAGTTTGAAACTTAAGAAAGAACCCATATTAAAAAAATAAAGCCCCAGCAGTGAAAGGAGAAATAAAATATCTGCCCTCTAACTTTTGGCTAAGCTGTGTAGAAGGGTTGCAACCTGTTGCTATGCAATAGCCATTCCTCTCTCCCTGCTCCATCCTGTAGTTCCTGAGCTGCTATGATTGCCTGGAGCACAGTGGCAGGGAGTACAATGTAGTCCCACTGAGGAGCAGAGATTTATCTAGTTGTGCTCACATCTGCTGTCTGACAGCTACCTTAATGAATATGGTCTGGGTTATTACAGGGAGATGGTTTCGAGTGAGTCATCCCATTAAAAACACGAATTTGATTGTGAAGGGACCAAATATGGTGAATAAAATTTTGCTTTTAAATATAAGTTGACTGTTCTTGATAATCTTGGAGGGATGGCAAAACATCTAAAAATATCTGCAGACCTTTCAGTTACTGTTAGTACCTTTTAATAGAAACGCTAAGCAGTGAGTTAAATTTTAGTCTCAGATCTCTGTGAAACAAAAACATCTCTTTGTTTTTGAGTTATGCAGCTGAGTGGCCAGTCTCCTCTAATAAGTTATCCTGAGACTGCTGCAAGCCTAAAGTGAAGCCCATGTTGATGGGAGTTTTTGTAGGGGGTTGGGTTTGGGGTTTTTGGTTTTTTTTTTTTTATAACAGCCTAAAAGATTGCCCACAGTTTTGATCATCTCTGCTCATAGGTTTAACTCCCTTGGTCTTTAAGCTCCCCTGTGTCTCTGTTTGTGCTGGATCTCCCACAGTCTATAACACATAAATCTCAGTGCTGGTCACAACACGTGCTCCTCTAGGCTGGCATCCTGGCTTTTGCTGGTGCTGCATCACCTGTTTCAGGAGAAGGAATAAAATTGCCTGTAATGAGTGACTACACAATAACTTGTCTTCAGGGAAATTTGTTGTTTACTAATTCCATGAATTACTGTTGGTTTATGCTTTGAAGAAGAACAATTAATATTCCTTGTATAATGTATCTTGTCTATTGCATCTGTTTCTGTTCTCATTAGCTGTAGTAAGGCATAATCCTTTTGTTTTAAAGTGGAAATTGAAAACAGTGAGAAGCGAAAGGAGATTCATTGGGAGATTTTTGTTCCTTTTTCCTGTCACTTGTCATAGGTCACCTCTCTTCTGTCTCTGCCATAGTGTTGTTTAGCCTCATTCCTCTGGGTTTCAGGTGTTTATTTCTGAGATCTCGTGGTGGTCCCTAAACACACTGCTGCTACTTGCAGTCATGGTAGAGCTGGAGAGGAAAGGGAATATCACTGTGATGTGCTCTGACATGCCTTGTCCCATACAACGCCAGAAATCAGATTTGCTTCTTGTCACTGTGTCACATTACATGTTGATGCCTGCTGTGTTGCAGCAAGCTCACCTGAAATGTTGTTCACTTTTATTACTTTGTTTGTTACTAAGTAACTCTTTGGAACTTGTTTTGCTCCAGCCTGAGCTACTGTACAATTAATAAGATTTTATTTGCTACTCATATTTTTACCCTCTCTAGAATTTTGCAATTGTCTTCTGGCTTTCACTGTTACTGGCACTGATTCCTTATTAATTATTGTAAATGTAATGATTGTGTTTTCCACGTTGTGAGTAGAAATCCTGGCCTCACAGTAGTCAGAGAAGTTTAGGATAGACTTTAACAAAGTTGGCATTTCACCTCAACGATGACAGTGACCCACTTCACACCACTGGAGAACTTCTCTGCAACTCATTGTATCTCAGTTTTTAAAGGTTTATCTGTGTGAGGTGGATGTTGGAAAGTCACTAGAACCAGCAGGCGTTCAGTAATTTTGTGATGCCAGTCTCTGATATGGTCCTGGTTGGCAATTTGGGATTGTAAAGTCAAGCACCCCCACAACCTGCCCAGTTTTCTGCTCTTCACTAATTAGACTGTTCTCTATCATAAATATATGGTCAGGACCATGAATATCTCATCTACTTGGCAATAAATCTTCTAAATCTGGTGACAAAGATACTTCTTATGAACACGAGGAAAGAATATTAAGCCTTGATATTTTTAACATGTCAGCACAGAATCATGCCCTTCATCAGAGTCCTAAAATCAGACAGTTAAAAAAATTCTGACACGAAGCAGTGCCTAAACTTAACTTTACTTGGAGACAACTTCAGACAGTATGATTTATCAGTACCATATTATTTTAATGACCTTTTGGGTTTTTTTGACTGCAGACATCAGTGCTTGTTGATTTTAACTTATTTTTCACCTAAAAGGCACCATATTAATTTTTTTAAGGCAATCATGATGTATTCACTCCTGCATTCTTTTTGACTGCTTGTTTTGTAATTCAGTCCAAAAAACTATGATAGTTTGTATTTTCTTTTTCATGAGTCAGATGAAGTTAGGTTAGCTAGATGATTAAGTCTATAGCTGGTCATATCTGCTTTCCATACAAATATTATAATTTTGAGAGATCTTTCTCATAAGATACTTTGTTTCTTGAAATGTCTTGAATTAGACCCTAGGAGAGTGTTCAAATATCCACCAGTGCCCAAGGCTGATGACCATTAAAAACCACTGACACACTCTGAGTGTTTTTTAAAGCTTTGTGTCGCTTCTTATTAAAAAAATAACAATGTAAATTCTTCAAGAAAAAGAAGGCATGTTTTAGTGAAAAACTGTCCAATGATTTGTTCAGTCTGGCTTTGCAAAAAAGTGATACCTCATCTTCTTAATCTGTATCCAATGATTCCCTGCAGTATGCAAGAGGAGCTGGATTAGGTACTCCTCTTGTGTTTCATTTAGTATGTGTATTGTTGTTAGGCTAAAATAGCTGGCACAATACATGGTAGCTGTCCAGATTGTTACACTTTGCATCTTTTTTGAAAGATATTTATATCACAGCTGTTTGTTTCCAGTCCATGGATTTTGAGAAACAATTGTTATGTCATTTAGTAAACTCATCAGTTAATTTCCACAGATGCATATCATCTGGATTTACTGATTTGCATAGATTTAAATTTTTCAATGCCAGACCCTTTTTTTTCTCAAACGTTACAAAAACCTCTACAACATTTATGACAACCAGGGGTAATTTTCAAAAGTGCCTTCATTCCACTTTGAAAAAGGATTTCTCAAAAGTTTGTTTTTCATTCTGTGAAATTAAAGGGATAGGCAGGGAGAATTAAGGTGGACAAAATTAAATTAGTCCTATGGACATATATTTTCAATAGCCAGAATAGGTGTGATAAATTTGATACCAAAATACCTTCTGTCCTGATTTGGCCTCCTTGAAAATGTTATCTAAGATTACCAGCTCTGCTCTGCACTGGCCTGACCTTGAATATTGTGAGCAGAATTGGCTACCACAATACAAGAAAGACTATTTGGAGAGCACCTAAACTATGAGAGGGCATCCAAAGGAGGGCGATGAAGATGGTGAAGGGTCTTGAAGGGAAGCCACATGAAGATTGGCTGAGGTCACTGCATCTGTTCAGCCTGGAGAAGAGGAGACTGAGGGGAGACCTCACTGCAATTCCAACTTCCTCGTGAGGGGAAGAGGAGGGGTAGGCACTGATCTCTTCTCTGCGGTGACAGTGACAGAACCCGAGGGAATGGCCTGAAGTTGTGTTGGGGAGGTTTAGGTTGGATATCAGGAAAAGGTTCTTCACCCAGAGGATGGCTGGGCACTGGAACAGGCTCCCCAGGGGAGTGGTCATAGCACCAGCCTGGCAGAATTCAAGAAATGTTTAGAAAATACTCTCAGGCACCTGGTGTGACTCTTGGGGATAATCCTGTGCAGGGCTAGGAGTTGGACTCGATCCTTCTGGGTCTTTTCCAACTCAGGATATTCTAGGATTCTGTGATTACAGCTACTTATTTTTTTTCTCTTGATAAAGACAGAGACTTGCAGAAAAAAACAGCAATGTTGTCTCAACTAATTTCTCTAAGACTGATGCAGATGTACTTGTATTTGTAAATGCAGCATGGGACTAAACCCTCAGCCAGAGCAGAGCACATATGGTCCCATGAGCAGATCAGGATTTTAAGTGCAGATCACATTGAACACTTTTAATCTCCCACTTGGTGGTTTCTGGATCATGAATTTGTCCTCTTTTATTTAGGGAGGCAGTTGATGAGGCACATTCAGCTGTATTTGTCATACACCAGACGTCGGGATAGTTAAAGTCACTCATGCTTCCTTGTTTTAAGCTCCTCCACGGTTGGTCTGGGATGGTTTGCACTTGCACACGTGCACACTCACACATACGCACACACTATCATTTTCAAACCAGAGTGTATGTTGTGTGTCCCAAGTATTCATATGGTTTCCCATAACACCATTTCTTAGTGACTGGCAGAAAGCACACTGGATAATACCTGTGGTTTTAGCTGAACAGCTCAGGGTAATCCCTAGAAATCTTGGGCTTTGCAAGTGTGTTTTACCCTTGCACTATTCCTTACCATCCCTTCATCCTTTCTCCCTCACCAGCAGTGACACTTGCTCCCTGCAGGCATATTTGCAATAGCCATTCTAGTAGATCCAAATGCCTTTTAAGTAAAATGGTTTGATGATGCCTCAGAACTCAAGCTACACATCTAAGATGTGCAGTGCACCACTTTCAGTCATGCTTACATGCTTATTAGTTCACTGTGTCCCTCTCTTTGTCAGTTTTTTCTGTCCCGACAGTAAATAATTCTCAGAAGTGGTGCCTACAAGAGCCCATTTCATTCATTTTTGTGTGTCACTGAAGAACTGCCAAATGCAACAGTGACCACATTTTTGCAGTGGATGAAATGAAGCCTCTGCATGCTGTCTGCAAGGATCCTTCTGAGTGGAGGGTAATCAGTAAATATGGCCTATAATTTGCTGACACCTAAACCTGTATTTTGACACATGAATGATACTTGGCACAAAAACAAGCAAAAAATGGAAACAAATATGGATTTGGGAAAAATGAAGGAAAAACAAAACCTACCTATTTTGCTTGCACAATCTTTTTTATTTTAAGAGAAAGATTTTTTATTTTTACTCACCTAAATGAACCTTTTTGTCTTTCTCATCTCACTTAATCTATCCATCTTTCTATCTCCTCGCCAGGCCACCTGTAGAAGACAGCCAAACCCTGCTGACACCAGTGGTGAGCTGTGGCCCACCAGGAGCCCTGCTAACCCGGCCCGTCATTTTAACCATGCACCACTGTGCAGAGCCAAACACAGAGGACTGGCAGATTCAGCTGAAGCACCAGGCTGCCCAGGGACCATGGGAGGTGAGGGTTCAGACCTCCAGCCTGTGTGCTGGCTGCATGCAGGGATCTCTGCTAGTCCTTTACTTGCCTTTCTGAACCTGGATGCCTGTATTTTGGGGTTTCCACGACTGCTACACATGACTGCTACAGGCAGGCAGGAGTGTCTTTCCCTACAAGATATCCAAGCTGCCATGTGCCTATGCAGAGTTCTGTCTTGGGGCACTTTGGCACCTCCTAACACTAGCAGGTTTCCATAGTGGGAGCCTGAGGTGGTTCCTTGCCAGTAGTACAGCAGGAGAATGTCCCAAGGCAGTGTGGCAAAAGGATCTTCCCACTCTAACTGGAGTGTAAAGTGATGCTTTCAGCAAGGCTGGGCCATCCTGACAGAGCCCTCCTCTCCAGCCCTGTGCTCCTAGGTCCCTGCTGCCGCCAGTTTGGTCTCATAATTAATTTGGCAAGGGCACTTTCTCCTACTGGTAAATTTAATAAGGTCAGGGTGGCTTATGAAGGCAGTTGGGCTGACAGCAGAACATGTGCCATGCCCAGCATTGTCTTCAAAAGCCTCTTGCGTTTGTCCTCCTGCCTGTGGCACCGGCTCTTCCTCCTGCTGGGAGGGAGCATGCAGCAAACATAGCTCTGTCTCGCCAGCTAATCTGCACCCCACAGCCCAACTCATGGCACCACATGTGTGTTCCTTATTTGTGGCTGTGTGTTACTGGCACCTCTTCATATTCCCCCCATCCTCCTCCTGCCCTAGGCAGAGGTTGCTCTGCCAGCCCTGCACACACCCTAGTGTGTGTGCAGGATCCATGAGGCTCCTGGCCATCACACACCGGTCTTCTTCCTTCTGTCAGTTCTGGAGCAGCTCCCCCAAGCTGAGCCGCACACACACACGTGTGCACACGCATTCATGCACGCCCTGCAGCATCACTTGGGGCAGCACCGTCTGCCAGAGCCACGGCATGGAGCATCACCTTGCCCTCCAAAAAGATGGTGCCACCACTGCAAATGTGGCAGGTTTGCCTCTCCTGAGACTAAGGGAGGCAGGCTTAATGCCTAATGCCAGCTGAGCCCACTCTTCTCAGCTGCCAAGTGTGTACATTGCTCTGCAGAGCTGCAGGCAGCAGAGATGAAGTGGACAAGTTGTTCTGAGCATCGTTTGGCATGTCGTGGCTTTGCAAGAGGTGGCTGTCACCTGCTGCTCACCTTTTGCTTCTGCTCCCTCTCAAAGCCATTCAAAGCATCTTGTGTTGCGTGCAGGATATTACACGCAGGGTTGAATGAGAAATTAGCAGGGGAGCTGTTTTCCTATACGCCCAGGGTGGGGAGGTCATCTGCATTCAGGCAGTATTTTTTGTCCTCATCCTGCAGTCTCATCACAGAGGATTATTCTGAGTAAGCAGCAGGTGATATTTCATATAGATGTGGTATTTGGCCATCGCAGAAGTTACTTCCCTTCCCTGAGTTTTTATAACTCCTTATTGTCGTTCTTAGGAGGTGAAGGGCAGTTATTTAATCAGCGTGCCTGAGACTACTGATGCTGAATCACGGTCACCAAATGATTAGTTCTGCAATATCTCTTTCAATAAAGTCTTGGTGATATTTTCATTATTTTCCTAACTCTTCCCAGGTCTTTAAAAGCAGGAGTGAAGACAGGGGGAATTTTCAACCTCCAACATCATCACCAGCACCCCAGAGAAATCTGCTTCCTGTGCCTACACAGGAGAAAAGCTTTAAGCAGGACATTTAGACCTGGATTAATCTAAGGGATAAACAGAAAGGACTTTCTGCATCATCCAGGCTTGGAAGGGGAATTGCTGCCTGAAAGGAGAGCAGCTCTGAGGAGTCACATGCTGTAACTTGGCCTCTTTCTCTCTTAGGATGTGGTGGTGGTCGGAGAGGAAAACTTCACCACCCCGTGCTATATCCAGCTGGACCCAGAGGCCTGCCATATCCTGACAGAAACCCTCAGCACCTATGCCTTGGTGGGACAGTCAATCACCAAGGCAGCAGCCAAACGTCTCAAACTGGCCATCTTTGGACCACTGTCCTGCTCTTCCTTGGAGTACAGCATCCGGGTCTACTGCCTCGATGACACGCAGGATGCTCTTAAGGTGGTTCTTGATCCCTTGCTTGCTCTCCCTCTCCCTCCCCAGTTGTCTCAGGACTGCAGTCATAGCAGAGACTGGACCCTCTGCTCCATGTATTCATGCTCCCTGGTTTATTTTTCTGATTAAAAGAAGAGCTTGACGGCAAACTGCTGGTTTACAGTTTAACCCTCACATGCTATAAATTGTCCTTTGCATAGGGATCTCACACGATTTTCCACCCACCAGTCTTTTTTCCTTTGTTTACCTGTATCATATCCTGAATCCTAAGGTTTTTGCATTATTAAAAGGCCATAAGGTACGCAGAGCTTCATTCGTTATTCATGTATTTTTAATGCTAAGTGCCAGCTCCCCAGAGATGGGGAAACATATAAATGCTTCTTTGTAAATAGTTGATAATGATAAAAGAAGCTTCTGGCCCGTTAATCACTGCCTGCTTTCATACTGCTTTATTACACCTCTTTGCGTGCAGCTTCTTGTGTTGGGAATTCACAACTGGAATAAACCAAAGCTGCTGCTACCCCTGACTGGATAACCTTACTCTCTCTGCATAATTCTGGCATTCACACAAACACACACTCACTACATGCAGATGAGCAGAGAGGTAACCATACTTGCTATTTCCCTTCACAAATACCTATATTTATACAGAAGGTATCTATAATAGATGCACTCATGAAACATGTAGCTCCAACTGCACAACTGAGTTTATTAAAAGGTAGGGTTTTTCCTTTAGTTGTAGGTAGTGCAACTTCACTTCTTTGTGGCAAGGTGATTTCAAAGCCTGACTAAGCAGAGTCATCCTACTGCTATAAATGATTTTTTTTCCTCAGGTCTAGGTGGGAATTATTGGGATTTAAACCCAAATACACTGGCTGGGAGATGTTTGTGTTTTTCAGAACAGTGACTTCCATCACTGAGAGCAGCACACTTGGCTGTCCTCCTTGATACTATCTGATATTGCCTGCCTAGGCTTTGCTGAGGGGGTACTCTTGTATATGTAAGACAGGCAACAAAGTATAAGGGTTGAAGCAGGCACATGGTGACTTCAGCAGGGTTTTGTCCTCTGGGATCTTGGTCTTTGTCACTGCATTGGTGTTTCCAGCCTTTTAGACACATTTATTTTCTCTGGTCTGATTTCCCTTTCGTTTGTCCTATTAAAAAAAAAAAAGAGTGAAAAGGATCTTTCATAGCAATCAAGCTTCAAAGGTCCTGATGGTTTTATGCCTGTGCTGCATAATACAATTTTCCATGGGTTTGACAAGGCCTGAGGTAATAATAACTGAGTTGGAGGGGCCTTGGCCAGCCAGCTAATGCAGTCAGAGCTGAGGAATCTAATTAGGAATTACTCAGGAGCTGTTGTTCTGTTTCTGATAGACTGTAGGGAGAGCTGTATGGTAAAGTTAATCCAATTCAGTGCGACAGCAGAAAGGATCAGGAAAGGCACACAAGGGAACCATCCTTCACCTGAGAAGCTGCAGCCAAAATCTGGGAGGGCAACAGGCAACTTGGGATCCTGCTGCAATTAGACCCCAAAGCGAGACTGCAGATTAGTGAGGAAAGGTGAGCAAAGTCAGGAGGCCACCATCCCACTCAGTACCTACTGCTTTTTTATGTCCAGTTCATGCATTTTAATTTTCTTTCTCTTTGGCATGTCTACCCCAAGACTGGGGAGGCACCCTTGGGGTTCAAGACCCAGCTAGCTGGTGGCTTGCAAGAGGACAAGCACATCTACTTGCTGGCCACAGACTCTGACGAATGCATGAATTGCACTTCTTTGGAAGTGTAAGGTCTGGGGAAGGAGACGATTGAGGAAAAAGAAGCCTAGTAGACCAGCTGTAGATGAGTAAAATAGATGTAGATGGAAGGGCTGGCTATGGACCAGTGTGTATAAGCAGGCATGTACGAACAAATACATACAAACGTGTAATAAACATCTCTGTGTGGCAGTGTTGTGTAGACTCAGTCTGTGTGATGGTGTTGTGTAGATTCAATCTGTGTTGTGTAGACTCAATCTATGACTATTTAGATAAAAGAAAAAAGGTTGGGGTATTTGGCACATGCTTTTACAGCAGCTGGTACTGCAGCAGCCCCTGCCACTTGGCACTGCTATATTGACAAAGGAAAGGCATGCACAGAGCAATTACCACTGGGTGTGGGGACAAGGCATGCAGACAGAGCTGATCCTGAGGTTAGAAGTATTTCGGAGAGGAAAGAAAAGTTGTAAGCAGCAGGTGAAGCACCAGCTGCAACATCTCCGTGTCTTGAGGCTGGCTGCTCTGGGCAAAGCACAGCAAGGGTAGGGAAGAGCAATATTCCCATATTGCATTGCCTGAGCTTTGGAAGAGCCTTTGTAGGGGATTGTGTGTATTTTTTAATAGACAACCAAATGCATTCTGTTATTATTTACAACTAGGAATGAGTGTGCCATATGCTGAATGTGTTTTAACAGCCACCAAAGGAAGACGAGCAGTTGCAGTATAAAGCTCAGTGCAGTGTTTATCCAGCAGACTTTTCCCTCTCATCATGCAGAGTAAGCACTCGCAGCTGAGCTGCCGGCACCCGCAGTACAGTGGGGAAGTGTGATGATTTGCCATCAATAAGGGCTCGGTTATTGTGGGAGAAGCTTAGTGAGGTTCCTGACGGCCGTGGCGCAGCTTGGGCTCGGTGCTGATCACACATGCAGCATCCTCTGCCCTACAGGGTCCTGAGCCGCCTGGATGGTGCACTCACAAAAATGCTTTTTGGGCAAAGATGAGGGGAGTTGTGACCTTGAGCGCTGCCCTCTTTTTTTAAGGCTAATTTTTGCACTTTGAAGGGGATGCCCAAGGTTAAGAAAAAAAGAAAAGAAAGAGAAAGAAAAAAGTAATTATATAATAGCTATAAAGAAATCCATCTGCTTTGCTCTCTTTATTGATGTGTGCCTTTGAGATTGAGGCATGTGACCTGTGTGTAGCAGCGTGGCAGGGGCTGAGCAGCCAGATACATGGCAACAGCTGCCTCCCACACTTGGGGGCGTGTGAAGGACTTCAGGCTATAGCAAGGTGATATTCCCCAACCTGTCTTGTGCTGCACAGTACCTGTCTTAAAAAAAAACACCTAAAAATGGGCAAAATGGGCCTGTGATCTTCTCTCTGTTATTTCATGCATATTTTTTTTCCTTTTGTTGAAGAAAGGCACAGCTTGGACTGAACACCATTGTTTGCTTGTGCTCCTTTAATGAGGAGGCCCAGGCTGTGGTTGTTCTGGTGTCACCGGTGATGGAGTCATGCCTTACACAGCTCCCTCTCCTAGGAAATAACTCCTGCCTTGCAGGGTGGTGAGAGACAGTGGGCAAGGTGACCACAGCCACCTCAGCATGGGGCAAGCAATATGCAGCTCAGGTTTTGGCTCAGGAGGACGCAGAGGTGCCAGCCAGTGGGATAAGCACTGCTCTAAAAAAAGGCCATATGGCAGGAACCAGCCAGCGTGTTTGAAGGGTTGTGCTCCAAATTAATTGGAGAGAAGCACGGGCTGCTTGGCATCCTCCAGTTAGGGCATGTAGAAGGGCTACAGTGGCCCAGGGTGGCTACCAGAAGTGGGATGTTGAAACTAGACACACAGATCTAGTGGGTGGGATGGTGCAGCGTCACGCTGCAGTTTTCTCCCACAGTAGTGCAGCTCCCAGAGCTGGTGCAGCACGGGCAGGAGCAGTTTCTCTGCACCCCTGCCCCGCGTGCCTGAGAGGTGGCACCTGCAATTTGCCTGAATTTGAACAAGTAATCTTCTGGACCTTCCAGGGAGGTAATTGGAACATAATGAAGATCTATAGTAATCAGATAATTACTATTGATTGCTCTTTAGACTTCTTGATGAAGTAATTAGGTGGCACTGGAAAGAAGTGGAACTGATTCATTGGCATAACCTTAATCTGAAAGGTCTCCTGATTTTGTTTCTTTTCTTCTAATGGCCAATAAAAGAACATTGTTTTAGCTTCAGGATCTGCCAGATGCTTTTCTTATATGCTTACTACCTCCCTTAATGTGGTCAGGAGCAGCTTAACTAAAATGGAGCCTCCTTTGTTTGACCTGGGAAAGAATCCTGGTTTTGTGTGCCTCTATATTCCTTGAGCATCTCCACTGTGTGTGATTGTCTTTGGCCACAGGAGACCGGTTGGCTGGTTGACTCTTAATTAAATGTGACTGAGATTGATTATGTTGGTTTCTGATGGGGCTCATGGAAGTGCCTTTATACTTGCTTCTTCCATGTGGTCCACAATTAGGCTGTTTGTAGGCAACATTCCACTGTGGTCTTATTAATTACAAGTTTATATTTAGCTTCATAAAATGAAGCAGAGTGGTAGGCAAAGAGCTACCAGACTCTTGGCTTGCTAGCTTTTTTAGCATGATCAATATTTCAGTAGCCCTGAACCTGTGTATTCGTATGAACAAAACGGTCCATCACAGTGTCTTGGGCTGTTTCCATGCCTCCAGCTGGACAGTGTCAGGGTAGGTATCTGTTGTCTCCTGTACTGCTCTGCCACAGGGCACTTCATCAGGAGACCATGAGCTGACTGACTAGTGGTATGCACAGGTTCCATGTCAGCAGGACATACACAAATAAGAGTTTTGAAAAACAAGATAGTAAAGCCAGATGTCCAGTTTGTTGAGCAACTCTGTCTTCCTGCTGGGCTGCTGCTGGATGAAGGAGGTGAGAGAGTTATAATCAGATCAACTAATGCAGTTCTAGTTCACAGGGACACACAATTCTGTGTAATGCCTGTGTGTATTTTTAATCTGTATTACACAAGTTACAGCATCTACAGCACACAATCTTGAGGACTCAGAAGACCAGTGTGCTGTCTTGATGAAACCTGACCACTTTCTTCTTTGTGTCCCAATACTGCAGGAGGTCCTCCAGCTTGAGCAGCAGATGGGCGGGCAGCTTTTGGAAGAGCCTAAAGCTTTGCATTTCAAGGGAAGCACCCACAACCTCCGTCTGTCCATTCATGACATTGCCCATTCTCTGTGGAAGAGCAAGCTGCTGGCTAAATACCAGGTGAGTGTAACAAAACATTCATATTGGATGCTAGCAGAGAGGCTTAAAGAAATACTGTCACACGCAGGTGTGTTTAAAAACCACCAAGAGTCAGGCTGTAGTTCCATGGACATTTTTTTTTTCCCTGGACCATTTGCAGTCACATTAGCATGGAGCCTACAGTCTCTGGTCACATAGCATCCATGCATTGGTCCCACATCCCTCCCTGACTATCCTTTCTTGCTTTCCTCCTGCAGGAAATTCCCTTTTACCACATCTGGAGTGGATGTCAGAGGAACCTGCACTGCACCTTCACACTGGAAAGGTTCAGTCTGAATACCCAGGAGCTAGTGTGCAAACTGTGTGTGCGGCAGGTCGAAGGAGAAGGACAGATCTTCCAGCTTAACTGCTCTGTCTCAGAGGTAAATGACATTTGTGTACTTTTCTATCCAACTGCAGGACTACAGGACAGCTAAGAAGGTAAAAACCTTTCCGATTGCTACCTCTTTAGTGCTACCATTTTGCTCCTGACTGCTAGTATGGGCATAAAGAATAGATTAAGTCATTGCTTTGTCTCTCCTGTTGCATTTTTCCTTAGTTTCTCTCATCTGGAAGGAGGCATCCCTCCTTCAAAGGTAGGAGGAGAGCAGCTTTGGTCTCTCTGCTAGTGCTGCCTTTCTATGTCTACGTGGAGGAGCTCTTTGCCTATCACTCCCTAAAACATCTCATGAAGCTCTTATGGTCCTGTTTCTTTGTCAGTCCATGAGACCTATCATGCCTGATAGTTCCCTGGAGAGAGAGAAAAGAGAACAGGAAAATGTCAGTGCTGTGTGTTCCATGAGCCACTCCCCTCTGATCCCACGTAAAAGCTGCTGTGCAATAGGAAATACGGTCCGGCTGCACTAAACCTTTCTCCTCATATTTTGCTACTACTACAAATCCTGACTTTTGTCTTTGGCAATTTTTCTTTGGATGGCTGACATTTTCCAGAAGAAATACTATCATAAGTTTGAGGACATCTCTGCCAATGCTGTATAGCACCTGGAGAATTTTTGCTCCATGGGGCAGTCAAGCTTGGGGCTGAGATGGAGCAACAAATTCAGGTGTGAAGTGGCATTGACTTCAGTGAATGTGCTGATGGGTTTTATCCCTGGTACCCTTGGCAGCTACGAGGAACAGACTCTCAGGCAGCAATTACTCCTGGCTGATGTGGGAAAGGGCTGCAAGAGCAGAGAAGAAAGTTATTTGTGCTGTAGGGCTCTGACAGTGAGCACCATTACCCATAACAACTGCTTGGTTAGTGGATGTAAAGTAACAGATTCATCTGGGGACGGCACAGCATTAAGGACAGATGGTAAAACAAGCATCATAAACAATTATCGTAATAAGTGCCGCACTGAAGTAATCACTAATTTAACCTCACAGAGAAGAGAAAGAACTGAAAGTAACTTTAATGAAATGCAAGTATACACTATAATCATCTTCAGCTGGTTGTGTGTAATAGGGCTTGGTAATAGATTCAGAGGGAACAGGATAATATTCTTGTCTTGTGATCCTATCCATCAAGGATGAATAGAGGGAGTGAATAATACCACTGTGATCAAGGCTGCCTCCTGCAAAATTGCCCCTTGTTGACACCTTGTGATATTCCCAAACTTCAGCAAAGAACAGGAGGACCTTGGGCTGCTAAGAGTTGGAATATAGGGTCAACTAGGGAAAAATCCTATAGCTCAAAGATTTGGTGAAAGGGTAATAACTGCACCTGAAAGGGTAGTAACTGCACCTTGGAAGCCAATGTATGCCTCTAGAACTGTGATAAAGACATCAGGCATGGCATCCAGAAGCCAGAGCTCTGGTTCCTCACATTTTCTTCTGAGGTTAGGCTAGTGGTATCCAGCTAGTGGTTCGGCATTGCAGGACTGTGCTGGCATCTTTCCTTATTGCTGGATCTGTCTCTCCGCCACTGTCACCCTGCGATAAAAATTTAGTAACAGTTTCCTGCATCCTCCCTTGATGGGCTTTCTCTCACAGATTAAACTGTCTTATACTGGCTTTATGCAGTGTCTACCACTGGGACTTCAAAAATACAAACACAGTGAGTGCCAAAACACGTGCATTTGCAAAGAAGGAGGAAAAATGTGATAAAGGTCTCCCATGATTCATTTTTGAAGCCCTCTTTTTATTTTGTGCCATTGATACTCACACAAAAGAGCCACAGGGCAATGCTACAGATACCTGGGCCCCCTCTGCAGCAATCCTGGAGCCCCTGGGGCTGCAGGCCACCTAGAGAGCCAGGGCAGCACTTGTGTCCTTTGGCCCAGAATATAAATAAAAGGTTATCTGTCTGCAATGCCATTGCCATCACCCTACTGCCACTTCCAATCCCCCAGTGTGGGTGAGCCTGCACGCAGCACCAGCATCAGGCATGTCATTTTCCTGGCTCCTGGGCTGCTGCCAGGTTGTTGGGTACTGGGGTTGGGACGGGCAGTCTGTGATCCAGGGATTTGGCACCCAAGTACAGATGCCACATTCAACAGTTTATTGAGGACATTACAGGGTGCTGTAAACCTTCCTTGGTTAGAAATTTCACTGATTGCCTAAAATGCCATGTCTTTAACAAAACAAAACAAAAAAACCACCACAAAAACAAAAACAAAAACAAAAAACCAAACCAAACCAAAACAAAAAAACCAAAAAAAAACCAAAAAAAAACAAAAAAAAAAAAAAAGAGCCAAAAATTTTCATATTTATACAGTGGAAGAAAATGAATTGGCGTAGATAAAAGAGGCGAACCAGAAAGTTTAATTCTGTGCATTGCTCATGGACACTGGCTCTTCCCTTTCCATCTCTGAATATGTTTTTGGGGGGTAAACCAGAGATTGCGCAGGACTGTGAGCATGTCCAGCAAAATCCTCGGGGGGTTTGTGATTGCAGCTTCAGCCAGGAGCTGTCTGGCTTTAAGACTGTTTCAGGTATTACAGCTCCTTCCCAACAGCCAGTTTGAGAGGAGGGAACAAGACAGTTCACAGAGGAGAAAACAAATTGATATTTAATGACAAGTCTTTAACATGAGTGTTTCGGGCTGCCTGGGGCTGTGATCTGGCAGAGGGGGAGGAGAAGCAGTTCCCCCATTTCTGCTAGAAAAGAATAACAAATTGTGAAATAGACTGAGCAGCATTAGGGCAGAACTGGCCATGTTTGCTGCTTTTTCCATCATGGTCCCTGCAGGACCTCACTGTTCCTAAACAAATTTAACCATCCAAATTGACCAGCTATCATTGTCCCACCAGCTACCAAGCCTGTGGGCACTAAATCCATCCAGGCCAAGGAGAAGACAAAATCCTTGCCCAGAGGAGCCAACTGCTGTTACTCCCAGTGGTGTTAGCAGTGGTGTCATGGGGACCACTCCAGCTGGGAGGACCACATCAAAGAGCATCAACACCACACCTGCAAGGGACAAGCTGGCTTTAGGGATGACTTTTCCCTTGAAACACTTGCTGCCACACTGCCTTGGAGCACAGCACGTGTCTTGAGGAGAGGGGTTGATGCCTGCCCCCCACCTACCCCACCCCCTGCTCTGAGTACATGCTCTCCATCTATTTCCAGAGTCAAAGCTGCATGAAGATGAGGGCTCAGCTTGTGCCTGGGGTGGTATTGACTATCTGTCTGTGGTCTGCACAGCATCAGAGGCTTCAGAGAGCTTGGGTGCTGCTAGAGGGATAGCCAAAGTGTGAGCCTGTGCTGGCTTGGTGGGACACTGGGGTCTTGGGAAGATTCTGGGAAGAGGTTCTTGTCAGCCATGCCAGGAAAGCCCAGTTCTGCTTTAGTAGTAGCAACTTGCTCTGAAATGTGTCTAAGTGACTGATCCTTCATGATTTCCAGTAAGTGATTAATTAAGCTGGCCATTTTGTACAGCTTGCCCTCGAAAAAAAAAGGAGGAAAGAAAACTTTTGTCTACTCAAAGCTGATCATAAATATATCTGTTTTCCAGTGGACTAACATGTTTGTGTTAGTGTTTACTAGATTAGCAGAGGGCTCCAAGTAAAAGCCCTGAGTCTCAGAGGATGAAGTTCTACAATTATCTCTTCACTCAGTAACAAAACTGATGGGCTGTTCAGGTTTTTTTTCTGCTTTTCCAATCTCAGGAACCTACTGGCATTGATTATCCTCCCATGGACTCAGCAGGCACCATCACCACCATTGTGGGGCCCAGCGCTTTCAGCATCCCCCACCCAATAAGGCAGAAGCTTTGCAGCAGCCTGGACGCTCCCCAGACCAGAGGCCACGACTGGCGCATGCTGGCCCACAAGCTGAAACTGGACAGGTGAGCAGGGTTGCCCATACATGGTCAGGCAGGGCAGGGGAGCTCCTAGGGAGGGGTGTATGTGCAAAAACATCCTGGTGAGAGTCCCACTGAAAGCACATGTACAGACTGGTCAGGCTGACTACACAGGGGATGAGCTCCTTGACAGCAGCAACAACAGGGATGGATTGAAATCATTTGAGTTTAGGTAGTTTCCATGCAGCTCAAAACCAACGAGTTTCCTTTTGGCTCATTGCAGGTACTTAAATTATTTTGCTACGAAATCAAGTCCCACTGGGGTGATCCTGGATCTCTGGGAAGCCCAGAATTTCCCTGATGGCAACCTGAGCATGCTGGCAGCAGTTCTTGAAGAAATGGGAAGACATGAAACGGTTGTTTCTTTGGCAGCAGAAGGAAATTACTAATGCAGCCTTGGCATGACCAGGAAGGACAGACACAGGGAGCAGTAATGCCCTGTTATTGCAAACGAGAATTGAAATGAAAACCCAGACCAATGAGTTATACAAGAGATGTTTCAGAGAAGAAAGCAAGCAAACAAACAAAAAAACCAGCCCTGACCTTCACACGTGCTCTCCTTGTACATTATCACAGGATCAGAAAGAGATCATGCAAAGTTGTATCTTGAAAATATAAATCAACCTAATGTTCCTCTCGGCTTGGCTGTACACTGCTTGGTACAGGTTTTTACAGTTTCCTAGGAAACGCTTTTTATTGCTATCCAGATATATGGATAAACTTTCTTAACAATCCCAGTTTCTATGGATGTTGTTTACATCAAATTCTGGACAGGGGTAAGGAAACTGTCCATGGCTCTTTATATTTTTTGTTTAAAGCCATTGTAGACAAGGCTATGGACAGCTGGTTGTGGCTATATCAGCTTATTGGTTTCTGGTGAATTCAGATTTTGGCTACAATTCTACACATTGGTTGTCTCGCAATGATCCTCCTGTCATTGTTCTGTTTCCTAGACCTACTTGTAAAAAAAAACAAACCAAGAAAATCAGGGTGTGCATCTGGAAAGCAGGTACTCTGGCTGATAAGCAGGAACACACAAAATGTTCCCTTTCTTCCCCAAGACAGTCCCACTGAGCCTGTGTGGAAAATAGCTCTAAGACAATGGGGAATGCAGGATCTGAGTTAATTTTCAATTCACACCCTTTCCACCCCTTTGCTATATGAGAGGCCAGATATGCAATTCAGAGTGGTGGTAGGGGAGGGGGAGAAACACAGAAAAAAATAAAAAAGAGAAGTTTCTATGATATTTACTGATTAGTATCTAGTGCAAGGATTATAATGACTATTATTATTACCATTATTACTTTATTTCTAATATTGTCAGTAGCAGAATGAATAATTTCTGGTTTTATGGAACCCATTGTCTCCTCCCTGAAGGTCTTTTAAGACGTGTTCCTCTCTATGCTGTCTGTCCTTACATTTGTCATCATACTCCTCCTCCAAAGTCCCCTGCTCACCTCGTGTTAGCATTGCTGTGCTCCATGCCCAGTACCAAGGTAGCATGAACTGGTGACACTCTGCTGATCTTCACCCACCAAGTGTCTGACCCTGGCATGTTTTGCACCACCCTGGTGCCTCCAGGTTGCTGCAAGAAGCAGTCCTGTCCTAAAGTGGCTGTGAACCAGAGATGGTGCAAGCATGTGGAGGCACTGACATCCACCACCTGATTTATGTATCCAAGGTGGGCCTCCATAGTTTTTGCTTTATTTTGTAGCATTCTAAGAGCCAGCAGCTCCAGTTAGTTCCCCACAGAGCTGCAGGTCTCGCTGAAACCCACCACCTCCAGTAACGCTTGCTGCTCCAGGGCTGCTGACAGCCCAGCCCTCTGTTGGGTCACTTCTGTGTGAGATGCACTTGGCAGATCTCCACGGATATTCCAGGCATTGCTGCAGCCAGGGAAGCCTGTGTTCTGTGGGCCAGTGCATGGCAGCGGAGTGGTGAAGTGGAAATCCTGCATGCTGCAATTTGCTGCCTTTGCTGCTCCTGCCACCACCACTGCCTGGACAGGGCAGTGCAGTCCTTGATGGCTGGCTGAGGAACACTTGTCCCACTACAGCCCTCACAAAACAGGTGAGTTGGGAACTTTGCAAAAGGAGCAAACCAAGAATGGTTGTCACTGCAAACGTATTTTGTTTTGTTCAGTGAAAATTCTGGCTTTGGTACACAACAGCACATAGGATTGCAGTAGTTTTACTCCTGACTGGGCTGTCATTTACATCTGACACAGAAAGGCTTTTCTGCCCCAACCTGTCCACTCCAGGTTTCCAGCCAGGCCTGGGTTATAGCTGTTGTACACACATGCCTGCCCGTCCCCACATATGCATTACCATTCCATATGCTTCCTGAGACTGAAGTTAGCTTGTTCTCTTTTGTGGTTTTGGTTTTGCTTTCCCCAAGGCTTTCTAGATTGCACCTTTGAAGGTAACTGAAAATGTCATTGGTCAAAATGAAAAGAAAATTTCATCTGACCTCTTTTTCCATTTGACATTTCCATAGGCTTGTCACTTTTTGCTTATAATTCCCTGAGCAGTAAGTTAGGTTTTGATTGACCGCCAGGCAGCCAGCACAAAAAGTTCCCTTCCTTGTAATAGGTAACCAGGCAGTTTGCAAACCAGCATTTCAGTCAAAACTGGAGACCAGAGGACATGCATTGTAACTTTCAACATCCATGTGCATTTTGCTCATGTAAGCCCCACCTTCTCTTAATGTGGAGATGCCGTGGGCAACCTCTCAATGAACAGCCATCTTCTTTTTCACCTTGGGCATCTGGTGCAGCCCCCTGCAATGCTAATGGAAATTTTGCTTTCAACTTCTGGAGGCTTGGACTGGGGCTTTCAGCTCTGCCCTTTCTTCCACCTTTTACTTAACTTAGAGGGCTAAAATGGCTCTTAAAGGTAGGTCTCAGCTTTTCTCCCTCCCATGCCATCTTTAGGTGTAATCAGTTGCATTTAGTTTGTGCTTCTTCACCTTTCCCATGTCTCCTTCCTTGACTTCTCTTCCAAGGCAGATGCAGGAGCTGAACTGTCCTTCGACCCTTTGGTCTTTCCAGCTCAATCTGTGTTGGCTGATCCCCAGGCTTGCTGTTGCTCCCCAGCTCTCAGTTTTTTCTAGCTGGGCAGCATGTGCACCCTTCTCACCAGATCAGGACCACAGAGTCTCTCCTATTTATCTGTACGGGTGTTGACTTGATACTCCTTTGGCCAGCCCTCTGACCTGCCTTCTGATGCCTTCTGCAATAGAAACAGGTTGCAGATGAACAACTTTCTCAGTGTTTTGGGGCATTTTCCTTTCACAACATCACAGTAAAGAGGATTTATTGCAAGGAAAAATGCACACTCTGATTAAGAGGAGCATCCGCAGAGGCGGCTGGAGGTCAAGAATGTAACCCTTCATCACTGAACATGACTTGGGCAGCAGCATGACTGTCACTGGGTGGTGAAGCAGCTCTTCTTCCACCCCGACTGCTCATAAAACACTGCAATCCCTGCTGCAATCACAGGCTGGCCAGTTTCTCCAGCATTGGCTCCACAGCCCTCTGCAGGCTCCCAGCACAGTCCCTTGGGCTGCCTCAGCCCTGACCGGGCAGGGAGAAGCAGGGGAAGGTTCCTCTGCAGAGCCACAGCTCATCCCAGCAGCTCTGCACCCATTCTTTGCCACTGCTGCTAACAGCAGCTCCCACCTCACCTCACACTTCCCTGCATTCATTTTGCTCAGTTTTTTCTTTTTTTGGGGGGGGCGTGGCAGTTGCAGGGCATGCACTGTGGGAGAAGGCTCTGGCTGGTGGTGTTCACAACAGCATCCCCATCCTGATGTCCCAAGGAGAGTGTGTGGGAAGCAAGGGCAGTCAGATGGGTTCAGGATATTATTTTTGGTGGGAGAAAACCCAGCAGCAGTCCCTCTGCCTGGATTGCATGGACACAGTGCCACCTCGTGGGGCTGAGCCCCAGCTCCACCATGTCACTGCTGCCACAGCAACGTCGCACAGGAAAAAGCTTCCTGTGGGATGGCTCTGACAAAGACAGAGCTGACTCTTAAAAGTAAGATTTTATGTCAGGTGAGCACATCTGCTTTAAGAGAAACAAATGAAGAAAGCTGCAGGCTTCTTATCCTCCAATTATTACTATTTTTTAAAATGCTTTTCCTTTTAGTTGTTCACCTTTGGCTCTGTACTGCAGCAGTTTTGCTGCTCTTCACACCATCTTCTCATTACATGTTGATTGCTAGTGCTATAAATAGTATATATATTATATAAATATATATAAAATATCTACTGACTTCAAGGAAAACCTTTAATTTTTGAGTAAGAAACATTTATTGGAGGCAGTCTTTTTCACCTTATTTTTTTTCTTCAGTTCTTCTTGTGTTGTGTTCTTGTAAAGGTGACTGTCAGTGTATAGGGTAAGTTTGGGGTTTGGTTGGGTTTTTATTTTTTCAAAATTTATGATCACAACTGCTCCACTGTGTCTTGCTAAACAGTGTAAGACCTAAGTGCTGTTTCAGTGGATCTTGAAAAGTTTGCAGCAGTGAAGGTCTCCAGTCAAGATTGGCTTAATTGGGAGACAAGGACTTTTTTCTGTCTCGCTGGCAGAAATGCAGACACTCATGAGACATGTTGCAGTCTGCAATACTCACAGAGCAAAACATGCCTGTTCCTTGGGTTTCCTGCTATTTCAGTTGCTTACATATAGAATAAATGTATTTACATGCTGTAAGCCTGTCATTGTGGACAGTGTCCTAATGTCTTATATTGCTACCTACAATAGTTTCTTTTCAGTTCTCCTTTTCTTCTTCTTTTAGGATCAGGGGGCATGGGGAAGGGAGAGGTGGGTGGGCCCTTAGACCCTTGTATGCTCTCCCGAGCAGTTACCACAGCTCTGAGGTTAATTTTAAACACAATAATTTTGTTGACGTTGGCCTGGGTTTTTTTAATCTTGTTTCCAGGGCACTTTGTAAACAATCTTACTATGGGTGTTCAGAAGTCTTTTCAGGTTTACTCTGGTTCTCACCTGGCCATGAGGTAACTCACTGTTTGCAGGCTGGCTTGGTCAGTATCAGGTGGTGCAAAGACACAAGAGGTTTGTGATGGAAACCAAATCTTTGGCCCTTCTCCCACAAGGACTCCAATGAGTTACTGACTTTGGGGTCACCACTGCAATCCATTCCTAGCTTGTATGTGAAACCTTGAGTCCATAAATGAGCTGCACTGCAGATTTTTAAATGCTGAAGCACATATCTCAGACATCCTTTGAAGTGAGACAGAAAGGCAAAGTAAGTGTGTGTACGTGCATACAGACAAAGAGAAGAAAACAAAGGACACTACCTGCTGGAGGCTTTTAGCTCTCATATTAGATATGGGCATCCTCTCATTTTACCAACTTTTGCATGGGAAGGTAAAGGTCAAAAGTCAGTGCTGTGTCATTACTGCAAGGTCAAATAGGCAGTATGCCAAAAGCCAACAGAGTAAAAATTGGCAGGTAACTGGAATTGGACTTGAACTGAAGCTGCAGAAATGAAGCCTCAAGTTTGGTTGGTCAGGCTCCTTGCTTGAATAGGAACATTTAGTTTATTTACTTATATGTCCTTTAAACTTGATCCCTGCTCCCTGAAATCTGAAAATCCCTTATCTGAAAGTCCTTTGATAAACTGTACAAAAAAAGCAATGATAATCCAGAGTTCCCACAAACCTCTATCCCAAATAGGTATTTCACATTTGCTGTGGTGCTGGTTAAATGTATTTATTAGTGGTTCAGTCTCCTCAGCTGCTGACAAAGAGATTAATTGCTACATGTGCTGCATCTTGGGCCTGCCCTCTGCTCCCAAAGCATCCCATGTCATGGCAGGCGAGTAGCTTTGGGATGCCTGTGAGGAAGCGGGATGTGATTGGGAGGGTCCTCCCACTGCAGTGATGGGACAAGAGCCCTGAGATTAGAAAAGCTTTCACAGGCCCCAGAGCTTCTTTGGCTGCTGCCAGCTGGCTCTGGCTACCGCTTGCCATTAAATTTGGGAGCTAGCACAATACAAATAAAAAGAAAAATCGGTCTGGAAAGTAAACAAAATTAGGAAGGAGAGGCAAAACACTCTTCTCCCTGCAGATTTTTCAAGGTACCTTGCAAAAACATCCGAGCCGAGAGCCAATTACCCAGGGTGTGTGACACAGCTGAGACAGTGAAGTTGTAGCATCACTGTTTTCACACATCTGTGTGGTAGACTCTTTTTGCAAACACATGTTCTGTTATTATTGAAGAGAAAAAAAAAATGAAAGAAAAAAAATAAAAGAGGGTATCTTCAGTACCTTTCCAAAGTAAAAGAGGGCCCGTAGGAAAAGAAAAATCTGTGTGGCCCAGGTGTATCACATTTCTCCCTTCTTTTCCCATGTCACAGCTCTACCAGGGTTCATGGGATTTGTTTTCTTTGCTATTCAGATCTGGAGAACTCATTCAGTTTTGATTTCCCTATTGCTGTATCTTCTATGCAATTCCTTTTCTAAAGACTGACTTACTACAGGAGAAGTGCTAGCCATTGCATTATTTGTATTGCTGTACAGTGGAGGTGTGGTTTACTAGTTCTGAGTGTGCCTCTTACCCCCCTCCCTTTTTCTCCTTCCCTCTGTTTGTAAATGCCTGCATTTATTCTGTCAGCCTGATATGTACAAAGTGTAAGAAAGAATTTTTAAACAGGTAATAAATTATATTTATAAGCAACTGGAAAAAAAAATACACCACTACCGTGTGTTCAATTGTTTAGTTCCTGGAAGCTCAGAAGTGGAGTCTTTTATTTAGTTTCTTTTTGAAAAAAAAAAAAAAGAAAAAATCTCCTCAGAAGAAATGTTTCTGCAAGTAAGAACTATGAGATTCAGTGGCATGCCAGGGGCAATGTGCAGCAAGCACAGGGCTTTGTCACCTCGATGTGGCCAGGTCAAGGGGGTTGCAGAAATGCTCCTGGAGAATAACTGCAATGCCACTGAACACAGACCATCTGGGGCAAAGCAGGAGGGCTGCAGGGGCTGTGCAGCTCAAGGGAGAATTGCTATTATTTACACACGTCTCTGAAAATAACCAGCAAGGCTGGTTCTTTCTAAACATTAGAAAACACTGAGCTGGATGGGCAACACAGCACTGCAGAATGAGAATAATGCTTCAGCTTTAAGTACAAATTCACAGAAATACCTCACTAGATGTAGAGGTACAAACCCCATGTCTCAGCATTAAGCAATGCCATTTTCAGCTGATGCTGGGTATTTAGGCTGAAACTTTTTCACCTGATACACGGGGCTGGGAATTCTTGCTTCAGTCTCTGCAAAGATGACTCCTGTTCCTCTTGTGCTATTAAAAATAGTAGTCAAAAATATTCATAAAGATGTGGCAGAACGAAGGGAGGGTGTCTAAAAAAATATTATGCTAATGCCAAGTTCCTATAGATTTACATAATCAGCCACAAAACATGAGCAACTGCTCTATTAGTGATAACACTATTTTAATTACTATTTTTCTCTTCACTGACTTGTGAAAGGAGTGATGCTTTTTTATGCCCGTAGCAACATATGCAACATACTGCTGTTTACTTGTTTGCTCAGAGGAAAAAAACTCATAAAAATAAAATAAATAAAATGAGGCACAAAAAAAAAAAAACCTAGCCAGGGAAATGAAACAAAAAGATGGCGCTTTTCAATCACATGAAAAAGAAATAGCAATCTCTGTCATGGGGAAATTGAAACAATTTTATTGGGGGGGAATGTTAAAACAACCATATACAATTTGAACAAATACAACATAACACATTCTGTTCCCCAGGTTTTCTAATTACAGTATTTACACGTTTAATAAGGCACTGGTTCTCAAAAAAGAACACAAATTAGTTTCTTAGTCTCTACATTGACAACCTTTTCTTTAATAGAAATAACTTTGTGCTAGAGAAAGGATAGCAGTTGCTAGATGGCATCTCTTTTTTTTCTTCTCCCACTTACCTATGCCATCTCATCTATGCCAGTAGGAAACTAAACTACACTTCCTTGAACGATTTATATTTGAAAAGTGGATTTCTAGACCCATGGGCACCGAAGCCACAATTTACCACTGACTTCCAAGCCCTCATCAATATGCCCTTTGAAACTACCAAAATATGGAACTGAGATTAAAAGGCCACACCTGGCAAAAATAAGCATACTAACCTGTAGTCAATGCAGGTGCTGAAACCTTAATAATGACACGCTGAGTGTTACAGGAAGTCACCCATGCAGGCAGTAACTGGAATGTCACAGTGCTGGAACAAAAGACCTCCACACTTGCTTTAGGCTGTTTTTTTGGCCTTAGTAATAGCCCTTCATAATAGATTACAGTGGATAGAAGATTTGAGGGCAAAATCTGGTTTTGGGAGAAAATAGGTAGGCACTACTTACACAACTGCAAACTGTTTGCTTTCTCAGTGTGTGTCTCCTCATATATATATATATTTATCTATTTTCCTATACAGCACCGTTGCAGTGATTTGTCATTTATGCATTTTCATAAATAAATATTATGTTTCATTTAGTGCTTTTTCATCTATAATAGTTTACTCTTAATCCACATACTGGAGCTATTCCAGACTTGCAACTGATTATATATATATATATATATATTTATATATATATAAAACCACCTAAACTTGAACATTTAACATACATACTTTATGTGATCTATCAACCAGTATCTTAGACCCTTTTCTTCTGGACCAAAAAAAAGAAGTAAGATTTCTTCAGGAAACCAGTGACTGGCCCTTTCTCTTGCAAAATGCTGGTAGCAGGTGCCAGGGGCATTCATTGCATGCCTCGTGCTGCCGGCTGGCAAAGCACCCTCCAAAACACTCCTGGGGAGAAAGCCCAGCTAATTTATTAAAAAAAAAATCTACATTAGGAGGGTAGAGGTGAAACATACCTAAACAGGCAGGAAAGAAGCATCCCTGCTGTGCAACCTGGGAGCTGCAGGTCCCATGTGCTTCTTTGGAGCTGAGAAATGCGAAGAAATGAGACTAGAAACCCATGGCTCCATTCAGTAAGACAAAAAGGTGAAGAGAGGCTGGGCTGTCCCCATTTTAGCCCACAAATCTCAAAGCCAAGGCGGCCAAGCAGAGGAGGAAACTCTGCTCTCAGCTTCACAACCATTTTTTAAGGATGGGGAAAGCATTGTTGCCCCTCCTAGGGGGCATTGTTGCCCCTCCTAGGCCCCTACTAGGGTCAGGATTTGGTGTATTATTAACTCTCAGAGATTTTCTTTTTGTATTGCTTGGTAAATTTGGGTACAGGCAGGGAAACTGCACTGCAGAAAAAGCACTCTAATAAACAAAAAACTTCTGATTAAGCTTTTTAACACCTATCATCACGGAGGTCTTGCTGATTCTCTTGAACTGCACATTCTTCTCTGTTAGCTTGAAAGTATAAAATGGTAATTTTTCCAGCTAGAAATACCTTCAGGGAGCTGTTAAGCTAAACCTCAATTATACACCTACCTACCACAAATAAATCAGTTTTGTCCAAAAAAAAAAAAAAAAAAAAAGAAGCATTACAGAAGTGCTGAGGCTAAATCCTGCATGGCAATTATTTCAGTTCTGAAATAGGCTTAGCATAATCAAAGCAGCATTTGTAAGGACTTATTTCAAAATTAATCTGAACACCATCTAGTAAAACAACATAGGCAGGCAGGAAATTTTTAAAAAACAAATGAAGGGTAAAAAAGGGTAAACCAGTAACTCCCGTAAAGCTCAGCTTTGGTAATCTGACAAAATACAGAACCTTTCCAAAGAAAACACTTCCCAGGGTATATTTCACCTCTCATTTCCCCTTCTGTAGCACTAGCATTGCTACAACTACTGCAGACCCAGTAAAGAGGAACAGGGAAAGACAGAAAATACATTTCCCACTGTCTTTCTCCCCTGACAGCTCCTCTTGCTGGGAACCACAATGCTACACAGCCCCAGCCTGGCAGCTGAGCCTGGCACTACTGTGCAGCAGCTGCCAGAGGTGTGGAGGCTGCTGGAAGGCCACACAAAATAGTAATGCAGATAAAGCTTGAGCCAATTATTCAGTTTGTGGTGTCTCTCACAACAGCAGAAGTGCTGGAAGCAGGCACCCACTGCTGCCCACAGTTCCCAGCTCTCACCACCCACCTAATGTGTCCCATGCTGCCTCCCTGTCACTTCCTGCTACAGCCTCAGGGTACCAGGTCTCCTCACACTCAAGAAAAAATGACTGCCACCCCAGAAACGGGTACTTTGAGGTTTTTTACTTTCCCTTTAAAAAAGGAACACAGATTTTTTTTTTTTCTCAGCTGTGGTTGTAGATGGACCCCTCACTTTTACACAAATTAAAGAGCAAGTTAGTAATTCCTTCTCACAAGGAATTTCCTCTTAAACGGTGGTTGTTTGTGGGTCCTAGATGTTTCAAATTACCCAGCAGATTCAAATGTGTACTTCATTTCCACTCGCACACAAAATACTTTATTTTGCAGTGGGGGAAAAGGAAGGGAAAAAAAGCCAAGAAAAAGGGCACTTGTTTATCACTGTGGTACTATTCCCATCAAGTTTCCTGGAAACATGAAGATCTTTAAACAAGTCACACCAAACCATGTTCATACAGCTCCCAACTACCTTAAAGGAAGCATGACCTTCCCTGAGACAGGTCAGCCACAGGAATCAGGCACCCACACCAACAGGGATGGCAGGGATGTAACTGGGCTCCATCTCTGTACTGTGAGAATCACTTGCAAATGCAGGGTTTGGAAAGTTATCTCCACAAATAGGTGGCTTTTAAGGTAGGCTCCATTACAGCTTCTCTGAGCTACACAGATCCACTCACCTTTTTTAATTTTTTTTAAATGCTGGAGTGCAATAGTCTTTTTGGAAATGAAAAAGTTGGTTTGCTTTCATTTTCAGCAGTTTTCTCCAATTTTTTTAATGTAACAATATACATCTTTTTTACTTCTAACCCAAAAGATTTATTTCCATAAAATTTAAAACAGTATCTTTTTAAACAATCAAAATAATAATAATAACAATAATAATAATAATAAAATAATAAGTGGCTTTCATGGAAAGCAACATGCATAATCTTAAACCAGTTACTAAAACTGTATTTCCCCATGTAAACAAGGGCAGACAAGCCTCTTCAATCTTGCATGTTAAAATTCAGGTGATTTTCTCAATTGATAGTCTCCTCAAAAACTCACAGCTGCTCTTCAGCGTGACTCCTCCATTCAAAGTACTTAGCAAAGACTTTTGATACATCTTCAGGACTTCTGCCTGCACAAGAAAGTCCATTTCCAGGGGCCTCCACCAGAGCTGCCTCTGGCAGAGTCAGAGTTTAATGTCCTGGGACTCTGACATTTTGGCAAGCGTTTTCTTGACACGCAGGGCGGTGAGCCGGGAGGCAGGGCTGTGAGCCCAGCACTCCATCATCAGTTTCCCCATCTGCCGTAGGCACTGCAGAGAAATGGGAGACAAAGTCCCACCGGGGTCAGTGGAAGAGGAGACTGCAGTTGCTGGCAATGCTGAAAAACTGAAGTGAAAAGGTCTTTTCTAAGGGCAGTGCAGACCCTGAAGGGCATTACACATAAACACCACCAGCACTGCCCAGACCAGCCAAACGTGTTTCATGTAGATTAATGTAGATTTTTATAAATGCATTTTTTGCATTACACAAGCACTATGTAGTAACAAATTGACCTTTTATTGCTGGAATGCCTGGGATGGGATTACCAAGGATGCTAACCAATTAATCAAGAGCAGCTATTGCAATAAACCTCCCCAGTCCTTGACACATGTGGTAGCAGACCACTGAGTGCCGCTACACAAAAGCCCCTTTGGGAACTGATACTCCTTCCTCCAGTGTTTCCAGACCCAGTCTGAAGGGCTCAGAGGGATTTGGCTAGGGAGAGGTTGAGGCAGGTGAGTTTTGGTTAGATCTTCTCACACTGACTGTTGCACAAGACCTCAAGCAGCCCAGGGAGGTTGTTTTTTTCCCCCTCACACTCACAAATCTCATGCCATCTAAATCTTTTATCTCCCCACAGACTATTCATCTACATGCGGCTATTCCCAAACAGCAGCATCAGTGGTAAGTATCCTCCTCCCTCAAAATGATGCAGAATTGGGTCAATCTCACTCACTAACTCTGATTAAAAGCACAGACTGCATGTTAAGAGGGATGATAGGTACCTCGTCACTGCTCCATCTGTTGGGAAATGAGGGGCGCAGTCTCTTGATGCACACGATCTCCCGCATGTCCTCGTACGAGGGGTCGCTGGGCACGAGGTCGTGGTATGGAACCTGGTATTCCTCAACTATTCCTGAAAGAAGCAATTAGTTGCCTGTCACTTACAGAAAAAAAAACTTCCACTCTCCTCTTCCCCTCTCATTTTATAACAGATTGGCCATACTGTCTAACAGTTGGGTGTACTGTCTCTAAAAAGGACTAGAAGTTTATTCCACAGTCAAGTTCCAATGCAACCATTGCTGTGTGAAGACTGGCCAGGTATCTTAATCCAAAAGTGCAGTAACTTGCCAAGTGAGACAGTTTCTACCACTGCTGTCCAGTCCAGCAATCTCCAGTAAGTTCTCACAGAAAGAGCTATTAGCCTAGGGTCTGTATCAGAGTAATCTGACAGAGAATTAACCTTGAGTTAGGTCTCCTTCTTATCAGTGGACCTGGAAAATACTAAAGGGCATTTCTGTGCCTTTTCAGAACGTGGCAATGTACCATTCTTTGTGCATATTAACAATGAGAAAAATACTACAGATTTCACCTCACAGCATTGCAATACACATCACCAGCTTTTAAACACAGGGATCCTGCTGCTCATTGGCAACATTCAGCTTCTCTAGGGTGAGCATTCAGCACAATACTGCAGGATTTAAAGACACGTAATATATGCTGAAGGTAGCAGAGACCTGAGACATGCTCCACTCTTACCACCAAACTGGCACAGAACTGCTACCAAGTCATTTCTGTGCATTTAACTTTCTCAGTGGCAAAAGAGAGGTAACAACACCCACCACTTCTGCACTACACTGAGCTCTACATGCAGAAAGAGGGAAATGAAGCACATCACTAGTATGACAGTCATGTAATAAGTGCCACTTCCCTCCGGTGTTTTGTTACTTGTCTTGTAAACTGATTATTTATTTCAAAGAGTAGAATAGCAAACCCCAAATTGTTTGTCCTCCTCCTTTCATTTAACTCTTAACTAAACTAAGAAATCACTATTTTCTTTCTGCTAAATTAGCTGAACACCCCCAGTCTAGCAGAAATCTGATGTCTTTAGAAAAGGTCCCCAAATGAGTTCCACACTTCCTCAGCGCAGGCATCAGCTGCCTTCAAACGAGCCATTAAAATACAGTCTAAATCTCTGCTGTTGAAATAGCACTGACTGATGCTTTAAAATAAGTTTCAACAAGAGAACAGATATTAAGAGAGTTACCTGCATGGTTTACCCACATTTGTTTATTTGTAAAAACAATTACCCAGAGAAAAAGGCGTAATGGAAGGCTCGAGCTTCACTGACACAATTAAAAGTGATCTCCCAGCTCTTTACCTCCTGAAACACATCTCCTTGCTATCTCCCAAAGGATGAGTCCAAAACTGTACATATCAGCCATGATGTAGGACTGAAAGTGATTTCTATTCAAGCTTTCATCCAGCACCTCAGGAGGCATATAACGTTTTGTTCCTACACGGGTGTTTGGAGGGATGTCTACCTCATTTGTATCACTAAAAGAAAAAGGAGAAAAAAAGGGCATCAAACAGGCAGTAAAGTGGCTTGAAAATAAAACAATTTAGATGGAAGAAGTAGTAAATCCACACCACATCCACTCTCAAACAAGGTCAAAAGTAATGCATAATCTTAATGGAACAATTCTTGCAAGAAAAGCCTCTGTGTATAAAGGCAACCCTCCTTAAAAGGCTGACCCGCCTGAGGCTATGTTTAGCATTCAAATGCAGAACCACAATGAAGATAAGACTCAACAGGGATGCTGTAACATTTGTGAGATTTCATTAGCATTAGCCCGAGCTCTAATGTTAGTGATAACAATCAAATCTTCATTAAACGCTGTTTTCTTAACATACTCCACCATCTAATGCTTCAGTCTCAGCAATTAATGGGGGATACTAAGTAGCTGGGGCAGGATCTCTTGGCTGTAGCAAATCAGATCTGCAAGACAGATTAATCTAACTTTTATTTTTTGCATGCATTATATTTGATCCCTTCCAACCTTTATACAACAAGATAAGCAGACACAGAGAGATAAATGCATAAAAACATCTAAGCAAATGTGTCACACCTCACATATTGACCAGAAGAGACAACATACGGGGAAAAATTCCCATTAATTATGTGAATAGATTCTTGTTTTTCTTAACCCAGATTCAGCCACACCAGTTTCAATATATTTAAAAGTTTAATATATGGTATATATTCTGGTTTGCTTAAAAAGGTCTGTTTTCCTTTCTTCACCTTCAAAATGCATCTATTCTAAATATGATGAATACAACTGAAGCTCATAGAATAATTGTATTTCTGCAGTTTTCTTCATGTACAGCAATCTTTTTTCCACCTTATAACGTGAAGAAAAGCTGAGCCTGTGGCATAACCAGTCACCTACACAGTCATTAAATCATACATATGCTAGTAGCACTAATGTACAGCTCCAAGAATGTAATATAAATCCAGTGACCACTATTTTGGCATATTTCAAATGAAACAGAAACACAAAGAATTTTACTAGAACCGTTAGCTGCAGAGCACACCCCTTTCAACTATTTTCTGTTCCCTGTTGTTGCATGAGAGATGCTGTCTGAGGAAGGATTCAGTATGAAAACAAGCCAAGTACATAACGAAAATTCCATCTGGAGTGTGAAAATCCATATTTCACCTTCTTTTGTAACAGCACTCGGTAATTCATAGCTTCATTCACAGCTAAGCAGTGTGCTGCTCTGTATTTGCCAGCCAAAGTACACCTGCAAAGGGTGAATTTCTTCCCTGAAACTTTTTAATAGTGTATTTTCAAGTTGTTGTTTTCTAGGCCTCTGTTCCTCAAAGTAAAAATATTCCTTTCTTGTCTCCCGAAGAAAGGTCAGGCTCATAAAGGAAATGCCTCACCAAGGAACCTGGTAGGTAAGTGAATGGTAAGAAGAGAACATAAAAACTGCTTTTCCTTTCTCTCTGAATAATTTCAGTTCAAGATTTACACAGAATTCCTAAATTTTTTTAATACTCCAGGGAGTGCACGATTTCAAAGCTGAGCTGTGAAATGGAAACCTTCAGTCTAAGTGTTTTGGGCACACTTCTGTGTACAGAAAAATCAGAAACTTCAGAACACGCGTCTCCACCACCAGGACCACCGCTGAGAGCGGAAGCTCCTTTTGAACAGAGCTGTCAGAGAGCAGTGTCTCCTTATGAATCCCAGGAGTGAGTAAGGTCTACTTGTCTGCTCTTTCTAAGTTGTTTAAACACATAACCATTTTTAAAAATCAAATTTAAAAGCCATTTCAAAAATCAAATCTGTACTTTGGCAATTTGATTTGTAGGAAATGAAACAAAAGGCAGCCCAAATGGGGTCCTTTTCAATAAATCCTAGTTAGTAACTTGTGCAAATGATTAGTATTTTTCCCTCTAAGTTGAGAGTGAATTTCCATGGGATCAAACAAGCTGAATGCTTCAGTGACAAACTCAGTGATGTAATTTTAACCTGTCAGTGCTATGTCCTTTCATTGCGTGCCAGCAATACTGGGGTAGCTACGAAGGACGGAGTGATGAAAACTGAACCTTTATGCAAATGCAGCCAATGTGCTCAAATAATCAAAAAGTGACTATTTATACACCTGCATGAGGTGTTGACATGACATTCTCCCCCACACAGGTAACCTCACACAGAGATGAGCAGAGTCCAGAACGTGTGTACACACGCTGCAGGTGCTTGCTCACACATGCACACTCAGTCTACAACTAAGGAAATTTTTGCACCTGATTTATTAACTTCTCAGCCCCCTCACTTCCACTCACCTGATAAATTTAACAGCCAAGCCCAAATCTGCTATACAGCAAGTGCCATTCTTTTTCACCAGGATATTCTTACTCTTTAGGTCACGGTGGGCAATAGCAGGTTTGCCCTGAGTACTGAAGATCTCAGTGTGCAGGTGGCACAAGCCACTGACAGAGGAGTAAGCCAGTTTCAGCATGGCTTTTGTGTCCAAGGTAGTAGATTTTAGGTAATCATAAAGTGAGCCATTCTCGTGGTAGTCAGTGATAAGATACAGCTGGGTCCAAGATCCTGTACCTTTAATATCTGCAGCAATGAATCCTTCAAAAAGAAAAAAAAAAAATTTCAAATTAATACTTCTCATGGGGTTTTTGTTTTGACTGCTCAGAACTCTGGACTGTCATCCATTTCAATAGTTTTGTTAAATAACCTCTTTAATTCCTTTCATCTTGCTTCCATGCAACTGTGCCTCACCTCTAGCCTTTAACATAAATTCAGAAGCCCAGATATGGATATACCAGTGGCTGAAAGAGACATGTTGTGTTTGGAGTAACAAACCCCAAACCCCATTATTTTTAAACTTTTGTTTATGTTTCAGTAATCCTTTAAACAACTTTCGTTTGAAAAGCAGTGGGTGGCTAATTGCAGAGCACAGAAGGAAACAAAGCACATCGGAAAGGACATTAGATAACAGCAAATACAAAATTGCTAATCTTAAAAACCTGTTCACTATCAAATAATTCTCTCTCACTTCACTCACCAAGAATATTTTCATGCCTCATCAGGACAGTCTGGTAGATTTCTGTTTCTCTGAACCAGCTGGCCTCCTCTGTAGTAAAAAACACTTTCACTGCTACCTTTTCGCCACGCCACTTTCCCATCCAGACTTCTCCATAGCGACCCTTTCCAATCTGCTTCACCATTTGAATCTGCTTCGCGATGGTCCTCTGAACCTGTGAAATGCCAAGGCAGATCTTACACCTTGCTCAGTGGAAACCTCTGCATTCACCTCCCTCCTCCTGTGTCTGCTTCCCACCCAGAAGAGAGTGGAATATGCAGCCACTGTGACATGTATTTCAGCAACCCTCCACAATTGCAGATGCTTCCCGTCTTCTCCAGGACACACTGCTGCTGAGGACATTCCCACCACTACAGAGAAGCCTTTCTATGCATACTCAAGATATACTGTGGTCTCTCAAGAAACTACATCAGTCAGTGTAAAGGAAACGTTTGTCCCTGCACCTTGAATTTTTTCATTTTTCTGCAGGATGTAGCGCTTGGTGGAATTTTTTTTGTTATTTTTGGAAAAGTTTTGACAGAAAACACTCCTGGTCACCTCGATGCAGTCCAAATTCCAAAGGGGTAGGTAACACATTTTCATTAATATAGGGATGTTTCTTACATAGAGAACACTGCTGAGACTCAAGGCTAGGGCTCACAAGAGTCAAAAGCCTATTAGAGCTCCAAAACTAGCAAAATTACCTTTTTTTTTTAGGATGATACTTCCTATCACTTTCCTTGAAATTGCTATGCCTGATTTTTTCAAAGTATACATTTGGTGTTAGTAACCTCAACCACTACTGACAGAGTTAAAACACGCGTGCTTACATCGATTCAAATAACCATAATTACATATTAATAAAAAGCAATCTCCCCCCCAAAATATTTGAAAGAACAGCTTTCCAGTGTCTGTGCCAGCTTTGTCAGTGGCTGTACTGTGAGCTAAGGCTAAAATAATGCATATTTCAAGGTCAATGTCCACGGCAGCATTGCAGAGATACTCTTCACAATGATGACAGGCTGCCTCTACATCTAACAGGCTTTTACAGCTACAAAAAATCTTGGACAAATGGAGACCTATAATCTCATCAGAGTCAAGCACGTCTGCAGATCATGTCTTTCTAACAGTCCACAAATAAAAACGCGAGTGGATGCTGCAACACAATTCAGGTGGCTGACTCTGCCTCAACTTAATATAACAGGAGATTAAAATGTCACCCTCGTGCTACAGCCTTCCCAGTTCAGTCCACAGCTAATGAGTTTTTGTCTGGTATGATTTGGTAAGATTTTGAAAGAATATTCAAATATTCAAGCAATGCAACAAGATTTTCATCTGACCCAAATTGGAAAAATCTGGACAAGTAGATTTGTAGCCTCAAATTTGTAGCCTCTTGCTCCATTTTGCCACCATTCAGATACAAACCTCCAGTAGTTTATTGCAGCAAGTGAATCTAACTGCTCTAACTGAAACCCCATGAAATCATATTCATTTCATGAAATCAAAAATACTTTTGCAAGCTTGGCTGACAGAAATGAACGAAATTCAATTTTTTAAACCATTTGCTTCCTTTGTTGTGCTTGGGAAGAACAGTAGAAACCATCATTTTGGGAATGCCAGGCAGGACTGCCACAACCCCAGTGCAGCATGAATGTGCATCCAAAGACAAACTCAAAACCTATTAGGTCAGGTCTATCATCATTCATTTTTTAAGTAAACCACTAGTTTTCATACTGGACAATTTTAAGAAGCAAAATATACAGTGGTACTCATGCAAAGCTATTTCAGACATCCCAGTCTTCTTCTGTCATTTAAACAGAACTCCATTTTTCCAGCCCTGCACTGTATTATTAGATGTTCAAGATGGTAGCTTCAGTGCCATTATTTTTGATTAACATCAATGAAAGCCAACAACAGAGATTAGCCTTAATTTTTAAAATTGATTTATCTTTTATACTCTCTTATAGTGATTGAACAATAGTTATATTACATTGGAATTTTGCTGTAACATTTTGTAATGTCATTTTAGCATTGTTGCTTTCTATTTTACCCATTTTAAAAATGCATCCTGAACAATAATGTAGTTACATCAAATAACTTAATTTGTGTAAATATATGTAATGGCATCATAAAGTACATGCAATTACAATACTTAATGATGAAAAGTTCCTTATTAAATTACATTAAGAAAATGAAAAACACATTTCTGTTACGGGTTTTCAGGCGGCAGAATACTATGTGAAAGGCCTTAACCTGGTTTCATCTTGCTAGAACTGGTCAAATGATTTCCTATGAACAATTTATTTTATTTTAAGGAATTCAGCTCCTTCTTGAATTATAAATCAATTATGATTTCTAAAACAAATAGGTTAATCAAAATTGTTGGCTGAACTGATTTCATAAGCGCATTGAATGATGTGCTCCTGTGAGTTATTTACACTAAGTGGGGCTGGGGGTTTCTTATTTCTTTTTATAACTGTGTACTTTGCTCCATAAGCAGTCACGTAAGGTTTTGTCTCCCTGAGTGGAAACAATCCAATTACCAACTATTTCTACTTTCCTGGCATAAAGCTAATGTGTTCAGCTACTACAGATGAAAATTTAGACAGACCAACCTTTTGTAAATTTAATATTTTGAACAGAGAATTCATACCTATGGGCCAGATGCAATCCCTTGAAAAGCAAAGTTCATTGGAATGGAAATTATTCAAAAAATGTGTGAGAAGGTAGAGACCAAATTGTAGTCCAGTAATCTCTTCAGACAGACCATTTTGCAGCATTTGACCTGAAGCAAACTCTTGTGTAAGAGGTACAGACAGGTCAGGAGAAAGAATGCTTGCTGAACGTCATCATACTGACAAATTCTTGGCTAATACTTGTTTTGGGTATAATATTTGTACCCATTATAATAAATGTTCTACACAGAAGAAAAACATTACTGGTTAGCATAAAGTGACATTTTGCATTAAATTTGCATCTTACTTTCCTGAAATTATAACCCTGGATGTTTCAGTCTTTCCATAAGAAAGAAGATTAAAAAAAAGCTCTTGCACAATAAAGACCAGAGCACTATTGCCAGGCACTTTCTATACACTTGTTTCAGGCATGGCCCCAGAGGTGGGGTCTGTGCATTTCTGGTGAGCTCACAGTGGTTGTAGCTGTCTGGGAAATGCAGCAAACATCTACTGCCAAGTGCAAGATCCATTTCCTTCTCTTCCACCCAAAATCGCTACTTATAAAAACAACCATATACCATTTTTGTAAGCAAGGGGGAGATGGGGGGGAAGAGTTCCTGGAGGAACAACACTAGGTCCAGTGGCTGCAAAGTCTCCAAGCTTGAGAGAAGTGGACTGAGGGAAGACTGGATGGTTTCTGCCTCACAAAGCAGTGGCGCAGCTCTGAGAGCTGCTGAGCAATGCCCCTGCTGGGATGTCACCTTGGCCATTACAGCAGCTAAGCAGCAGGAATTGGTTTTCCTATCCACTACAAGAGCAGACCTGGGGACACCACTGAGACCACAGATCCCTCCTTCAAACTACTCACTGGGACAGGAAGGCATAAAGAACAAGCAGTCATAACCAGCATTGCTCCGGCTTTTTTGGGATCCTGGGATGAAGGACTGAACCATGCACTGCTGTGAGGTGCCCCAGGGTACTTGCTACCCACACGGGCTGCTGGAAACACATCCTCTCAGAGAAGTACAACCAAATTCCTTATATTTGCTCTAAATTATTACATTTTTTATGTCATTGGAACAAGTGAAAACGAAGACCTTGATGTGGCAGATGTTATGCAAAAAAAAAACAAAAAACAAAACCAACCAAAACCAAAACAACCAAACCTCAAAGCGAAAAAAAGGAAGAATCTCTCACAATTAAATCAACTGGAAACTTATTAGGAATGGTCCTAAAGTGCACACAAGATCTCTCCCTTTCCACGGGTGCTAGAAGGACATCGGTATGGAATAGGACAGAGCTTTCTTAAAGCCAAGAACAAATTCAGCCTGTTGCTTCATTTTTAAGGAAATATAAAACTTCCCATTTAATGTCTTCTTTAGGGTGTTTAAAAAATATGTGTGGGCAAAACTCAGACAGAGAATACGTGGTACTTGGAAACTGGACAACACCTGCATCAATACAAACTAATAGGTTTGGAAGACAGGAGGGACGTATCCACTCTGAAAAATTAAATATTTCAATTTCTCAGAGGCACTTATTTTAAATAAATAACCTAGCTTTTTTACCAATTCTTTTCTACCAGTGATGATCCCCAGAAACAAAACCCCCTGGTAAACAGAACTATATTGTCATAGAACATTCTGCCTTTTCAGCAGGCTTAGTAATCCTGGAGTCAGTCTGGAAATAATCACATACTCCATCCCTGTGCCTTTAACCTTTGAGATTGCCATACTACAAGGAAAAAAATCCCCCTTGACTTCTGAATGCAAAGAGAAGCCTACAAATAAAAAGGTTCCAAGTTTGGCAAGTTACAGTTCCCTTTTGAAAAAGATGATGTGTCAGTGTTTGAAATCCTATTGTGTGTTGCACATAGAAAGGAAGAAAACAAGATCAGTGGGACAGGTGCTGTCCTGTACACTGGAGTAAATCCTGATCTACTTCTGTGAGCTTTCTCATCCTGTACTTACCCTATGGAATCTAAAATAAGAAATGAACTGAGGTAGGAAAATAACTCTAGCCTTTTTTGGTTTAGTTCACATGAAAAAAGTCCCCTGCTTCTAAAGCAGCTGTTGTCCAGTTTAAACCCTTGTCATTTCTGGTAGAGAAAAAAACCAAAACCAAAACCAAAACCAAAACCAAACCAAACCAAAACAAAAAAAAAAAACAACCCTAAAACAACAACTGAGGACATGTAAATGTATTTTTGTGCCTCTTCTCCCTGTACAGATTTTTGCCTCTGAAATGCGCATTAAAATAGTATTGCTTCCTTACCAGGAGAGGGAGCCCGGAACCGCTCCCTGAGCTCTGGGACTGCTCGATCAAATCCTTCAGGGACTCTCCAGGGGGAATGTAGGTCTCATCCTGCTCCAACCCAATGCTGTAGTGGGGCCTCGTCTCTTGGCGTTTGTATCTGAGATTTTACATGAAAACAAAATGAGTTTTGAATACAACAAACACATGTGCAATGAATAATGCACATGTCCTTTGCATTTCCTTCATTTATAGACTAACAGATTTCCCTGCTTCCCTGAGGAATACACTGGACTCGCTGGCCAAAATTTCTTGTTTTATTTTTAGCAACTGTTTTCAGCATCAAAATTCTAAGTATAACACTCAAAGGCTATGCAGGGTCTGGGATAAATTTGCAAAGCAACCAAATGTTTTCCTTTCAGAAACTTAAATATGTCTAAAACACTGACCAAGTAAGTAACTTTATTTTACTGTCTGCAGTGAATTTCTAGGAGCCAGAGGAGGTAAGATCATGGAATCTGGGAATATGTAAAAAATGTGTCAAATTATTAAAATGTAATGTATGTAGATTATGATAACATTCTAGACACATTTACCGACATTCCTGTATTGTCTTTTTTTATGATCAGCTCTTCATCACATAAACAAATTCAGACATCTTAGATATACTTCCCTTATAAAAATTTCCCTATAAAATTTGTCCTTTGGCCTTCTCAGTAAAGAATAATCTGTGCTTCTACCTGAATGGCTTTTAAGGATGTGGAGTGAAAGATTCTGTATGAAATACATCACACAGTTATACCTGCAAATAGCATGAATAAAATATACTTTTTTTTCTCATGATAAAATTATGGTTTCTCATTTCTTTTCTTCAAGGTCCACGTCTATTTTTTTCAATTTCCTAACTCTATAAAAGTATAAATGTTGGGAGGAACATTAACAAGCTGCCAAAATATTCCTTATTTACCTGAAGTAGCAGAATATGATGATAAGCACCAGAAGGATGCTGCAAACAGTCACTGAGATCAGCAGGGCCTTGTGGTGAATGTTTCCTTCAGCAAAGTCTGGGGTTAAAAAATGGGAAAGGTGAAAAATTTAGAAAGAGAGATGGTACAAAGTCTATGTCAGAAGTGCATTGAGCACAAGATAATTTCCACTCTTTTCTTGTAATTCCTGTACAGGATACCCCTGGATCTCCCAGGCATTTTGTGGGCTTCCTCTTTGACCCTTGCTGACCAAGGCAGAACTGACACTTCCAAAAGCCTATTTGTTTTCTCAGTCCTCACTCAGGCAAAACATTGCCTTGATTTGCAATTCCCTGTTTGTATCTGAATGAAAAATCAATCAAGACCTGTAGCTCAGGTCTTAACCTGAGTGATCAGCCAGGAAATGCAAAAATTACTGTCTTTTTTAAACACTCAGATTAAGTAGCAGCCTAATGAGTAGCTAAAAAAACAAACAAACAAACAAAAAAGAAAGAAAAAAAGAAACAAAAAAAGCCAAAAAAACCACCCCACCAAACTGCATTTATTCTAGAAGGGAAGACACAGCAGATCATTCAACCTCCAACAAGGCAGGCCATGAGAGGCCTTGAAAGTGTATTATTTCCATCATTACACAATAATTTGTCCCTTAGATCCTGTTTCAAACATTTGAGCAAGAATTTTCTTCTCCATCTGCTCTATAGCAGCCCTGTGTGCCAGCAAGTCCTTCCTATGCTGGTGGGCAAAACTATCTTTCCAGCGGCTTTTCTGCAAAACACTTTGAAAACAAAATGTGTCAAGTAACTTGGAGAAAATGCTGTTGCATAAAAACTATTAAAATATTTCAGTCAACCTTTGTATGGGAGACTTGTATTCTCCTTTAAAGTATAACATTAATCTCCAAATTTGAATTCTCAGCTCAGGCAAATGAGTCTGACCTTCATGCATGCTTCTCTGCTGAAAAACAAAGATATCCAGCTCTATTTTTTTTTAACCTCCCCTGCCACTCAAACTCTCAAAATTATAGTATTTCAGCCTGTACATACACAAGCCACACTTCCAATAACAAATGGGATAATGCAAATGAGGGCCATGTTTTTGGAAGCTCTTCCAGCCTTGCTGTCTTGCATCCTTTGCTCCAATGCCTGACACATTGGAGAATGCAAGAAATTGATCCTCATTGACTGGTCCTGGAACAATGTTATTATGTTTCAGATTTACAAGGGTAATGAGACCAGGAGATTCCTAAGGGACTCTTAGTTTACTCACAGACTCCATTATTTTAAAGATCCAGTTTCTCTTTTTTTTTTTTTTTTTTTTTTTTTTGCTCCCTAACAATTTCTTTCCTTCCCCTTTCCACTACAAACAGAGATTACCTACCAACACACCTCCTGATCACACTGGTCACATTTTAACCTGCCATTACCTGGTCTGGGAGCACGAACGATATACACATTCAGGACATGTCTGATGCCTTTGAAAGGAGACACTGACATGATGTCCATCAGGAAAACCCTCGAGCCCATCCTTCTGCCTGCCACAGAAGATTTATCCCTGGCCTGCCACTCCAAGTGGGCTGTGGGTCGAAACCGAGAGCCCACCAGGGAATCAGGAGCTCTCGTGAAGGCGACAGCAGCTCGGCAGGGCTGAGGGCTCTGGTTTGTGCTTGGTAAGCAGCCTGTGCCAGCCACCACCTCCCTCTAAAATGTGTGGGTTGTAACAGTTTCAGATATGGCAGCCCATCAGACGAACAAGCAGAGCACAGAGACCATAAAGCGGCATTCCACAGCTGGGAGAAACACGTACTACCATCCATAGCAAGGGCTCTCCCACTTCACAGAGTACGACATGATGGAAGCTGAGCTTCTGTGCTTAGCAGTAATGAAAGCTGATGTCAGACGGAGAGGGAACAATTCAGATCTTATACTCGTGTCTGATAGATGTTAGAGCCATGGATATCCGAGCATTTTTGCAGACACAGTATTGCTCGTGAGGTTTTTCATGCTGTCTGTGTGTGTAAAAGTACGTACATTTGGAGAAGGATGACAAACATGCTGAAATCTTGAATCAAATTCCCACAATTTTTAGGGTTTAAGTGATCCAAACCTTATGCTCAATGTTTGTAATGGGCTTCTGCCATTCAGAAAAGTAAATAAACGCAGTTTGGTTTTCCCAGAGGCCAGAAGGTATTTTGGAAGTGCTGTGTAGCTCTCAGATGAACTTCAGGCTCCAACACTGCAAAATTCTTTGTGTACCCAAATGCAATTATGTGAAGCAAGTGTAAGGAAAGCATGAAAGACATAAAGGAATGCATTCTGATATCCTTGCTGGGAGCAGGAGACAAGACTTTGACCAGATGCAGAGCTGACCCTCTTGTGGTGGGTGGTGTCCCCCATGCCAACGGGGGCACAGCTTTAGCAGTGGTTCACTGTGCACAGCACAGGTGTGCAACTGGCCAGTTTACGTGATGGAGGTACTCTGTCCTTTAAGAAGTCCAGTGCTGTGTTTTTTACTGCTGTGCTATTTGGAACTGCAAGGTGCCAAGCAGCAGGGTTATGAGAATAAGCAGCAGTTTCCACGGAGGCAGCAGTGAGTGACTACTGGGAGCACAGTGTGGGAAGTGCAAAACAAACACACGGTAGGTTTGGGAAACTTCTTCACATACCTTGGCTGGCTGATACAGTGAAGCCCAGCAAACAGCACATTAACAATTCCATGTTGTAGGAAAACAGTGGTGCAGGCTGGCGACAGCAGGGAGCTCGGTGAGACCAAGCTGCCTCTCTGCAGCTCCTGCAATTTCCCCCTCCTCCACCACTCCTTTCACTCGCTGTCATCAGCAGGACCATGCTGAGGAGTGCATTGAAAATGCCACCCAGAAGGTTCAGAAGTCAGCATATCAAAGGGAGAGGAGGTTCTCCTCCCACTCCAGGTCCCTCCAGTTCAGAATGTTACAGTTATCCAAGTAAAAACGGCAGTGAAATCCGAGGCGTGGAGACTGTGTGCACACATCAAACTCCATCATTCCTGCAATCATTCCCTTGCCCATTCATCACTAGCTATACAGGCAGGGAGCCAGACACGGTGGCACCACCACTTCTGCTTATATAGGCTCTAAATCAGTAAAGACATATTTCTGCTTTTGACTGGTCTGAGCCTGTGCTTTCGCTGGGATTTCCAGGAATATCTTTTATTGTTTAAAGCAGAGGTGTTATATCAGACCCAATTATGACTTTCATTTCCTTAATAAGACAGATGTATAGCTGGCACAAGGATTTAATGGTTTCTCTGGGATATTTTATCCTGTTAGTTCTGTACCAAGATGAGCTCAAAACTTAGGCTTAGCTGTTGTTTCTTCCATCTTACTTAACAAGTCTTGCTTTGACCAGTGTTAATTTTTCTAGCTCTCAGTTTCATGTATGTGGTCCTCCTTTCTTTCCAGGGGGGAGAGGAGGAGGATAGGGCGTGGCATAAATCTTGCCTTGCAGCACATGCCAGGCCTGGAAAAGCACTTAGAGAACACAAGTCACTTGCCTTTGTAGCTGTTACTTTGGTGCATAGGTCAATTTTCAGTTCAACAGCCTCTGACCTGCAGCCACGTGCTCTCCCTAGACTTTTTTTCCCATGAGGTATCACCTCAGACGTGAGTTCATCAGAAGCCAAATTTCTGTTTGCTTTTTAGAAGCTGAGGAACATACGTATCTTTCATGGAACCCTGGAGGCCAGAAGGTTATTCCAAGATGCTTGTTTTTAAGTTCACCTCTCTTTCTCTGTACTTACAGTTTATGTTAAATTTGATATACAATTCTAACATTACTCTTCCAGTAGAAACAATGATCACAGTTACAGCACAGGGCACAGGCAGTAGCATGTATTTATACACAGTATTTGTACCTATTTGCAGTGAGGGTCTGTGGTTCAAACTATGGCACTTTTTTCTGACGTTTCATACTAGGATACAGCAGTGACAAATTAAAACAGACCCAGTACCAAGAATGACATATTAACTTAAGGCTTTAATAAAGGTGATGACTTCAGCCCTGTTCAGCCAGACTGATTGAAGCAGTTCCTGAAATGCATTTCTATAAAACACCATCAGGATACTGGCAGTGTGAGAGCTTATTTAAAAAAAAAAAAAAATCTTCTGAGTGGGTTGCGTGACTACATCACCTTTTGTCTGTCATGCAAAAATAGTCAACTTTGCAACACAGAACAGCTAGAACTCTGCTCCAAGTCTCTGAAAATTTTCTTTCAATAAATATTCTCTCTGCTGTACAATGCATCTGCCACCATGGTTCCCAAGCAATACTTTATTTACCCTATATAGACACAGGACAAACCCAACATCGATCCAAACAACTTCTGCCACTACCAAAACCTTGGTTCATTGCTTTCTTTATAAGTAGCAGATAGCATTGCCAAATAACTAAAAATCTTAATAGACGGATGTCTAGGGCTAGGCTCTGATTCAGTATTTTTAAGTAGTCCTAATGTAGAATAAACTCAACCAGTAGCAAGAAGAAATCATGGCAGTGTTTTCCAAACTGATATTTAATGAAAGACTAAGTGTGAACAAATATTGACTGCTTTTTGGAGCTTCTCTCTCAGTCCAAAGAATTTTTTAAAATTAAATAAACCAACAAAGTAGCACATAACTCTTCTGTTGCAAGTCAGAATTTTATGAGGTTTCGCTGCCTTAATGCCTTGCTAGTAAACAGTGAAGTATTTACATACTACTCTCCAAAGGCCTGACTCTGCAGCCCATCTGTGCAGAATTTCACAGGCCTGAATGGAATGGCTTACATGAGTGAAGACTTTTTCGGAGAATGCATTTGTGTTAGTATCTGCTGTTGGTAAAATTAAGAGTGCATCTGTGCACTGATCTGGATCTTCAAGACACACACTATGATTATAAATTCTTCTGCAACCCTGAACTGACTCGATGCTGACTACCACAATTACTGCCGATGCCAAGAGTTTATTATGGATGAATTTACACTTACTTAGGAATACACTTCTATAAAATGTATTCTGAACACCCAAACAAAAATAGTTTTACCAGCTTTCAGGAAGTGATGTTTAAACAAACAAACAAAAATGCTAAAACCTTGCTTCAGCATCTACTAAGTTAATACATTCCCATTTGCTCTTGAATAATTTTTTTTTCAATTGTGTGAGTTTTTACCCTACATTCTTTTCTCAGCTACATTGTTCACATTAAAAATACACTTTAGTGAGTCATTATTGTCCTAGTGTCAGATGATCAGGTCTTGCAAATAAAAAAACTTACAGACTCATGTCAACTTGAACTGACCAATTTGTGTGTGGAGTTATGAATGACAGTAATGCATGTTACGGGGACTGGAGAGTGGATTTAATTTTATTATCAGGCTAAAAAAATACACAGCAAGAGTCATCCTCTGCCACGACCAGCCTAGGTCTTTGACATGATCTCTGATAGCTCAGCAGGTCCGTGCTACCACAGCATCATGAGCATCTAATGCATCTCGTGTTCGCTGCATGTGTGCAACAGAAATAACAGCAAACATCAGCACCATTCCACACACAACCTACAGGAATGGAGAAATACTGTTTAAAGCCATTTATCTCTCTAATCACAGGCTTTTGGATAGGGGTGCTTCAGCCTGTGCTCTATTCTCCCTAAGGCACAAGGACCAACAGCAGGAAAAGATCAGCTTAGGACTGGATTTTGTTCCCTTACCTCGATTCTTCAGTGGTGGCAGTGTAGGGTGAAGGTGTCTGTTACAGTAATCTTGGCCTGTGCAACATTCAATAGATCTTCTTTGGTGTGGAATAGGAGTGTCCTGCAACAAGCAATTTAGATAGAAAGTAAGTCATTACCCATGCCATAAATATACATAGTCATTTTGGCACTCGAAAGATGTGCTTGCTAGCTGGACTGCAATCTGCTAGAGATTTCTAGGATGTGTGGAGTAAGGATTTCTGCCAATCAGCATATCCAACAACATTTCATCCAGGTAATAAAGACACTAATTCACTCCAAACTTACTCCTGTCAGTGCCTTAATGCTGCAGAAGGGACTGACTTCCTCTAATGATGCAAGTCAGAAGTGTGAAAGTCACATATATCTATCAGTTAGACCAAAAATGAGTTAATACAGGTATCCAAAACAGGTTAGCCAGGATAATGCAGGAATTGCTGCGTGGACTAATTTAACTGCAGCTTCTGGTCTCATGGGAAGCTGGATAAAATACCTTCCATTAGCCATAATGATTAAACCATTCCTGTACTCATCTAAAACCATTTAAGGTTAATGTGAGGAAAGGCAACCACCTTAGAATCACCTCGCCCCATTTTCCTCACCCCTTCCACTCCTAGAGTTATACTTGTTTTCCTTCAGGTGATCACTGTACTTGAAGGGAATATCTGGCACCAAAAATCCCAAACCAAAGTGCAACTACATGTAAGACATAGATGTTGCTGCAGTCCACCAAATAATATCTGAACTAACTTCAGCTAGCATGGAGATTTGAGGAGTTAAGACTGCAATTCTCTAAATCCAAATTTCCTCTGAGTGGGAATGTTACTAGTAGCAGCAGTACCAAAACCAAAAAGATGAGTTGTTATTATTAGGAGCTATAGTATCATCTTTTGGAGATACAAATGCACTGCCCTCAGTAATCAATGCACTGCCCTCAGATCAACTACCTGCCAAAGGAAAAGAAGTGGAAAACATGGACACAGCAATGTCTGTTGACTGCACTTTAATTGAAAACTTTCAAAAATTCAAGTGACACTGTGGCAGAAAATGCTTCCTCACCCGACACTGGAAGTCTGAGCCCTCTAATCCAAGACATCCCTTGGTGACTAAATGTCCACCAGACTCATCTTCTTCTATTATCGTGAAGCAGTAGCCATCGGTGCTGCAGATTGGAAAAAATGAATCAGGAAAAGGCATTGAAATGTGAAAAGCGAAAAATGTGCTGTTGATTATTGTCTTAAACTTTGCTCCTTTCCAGGCAAATCTCCCATTCACAAATGGACTCACTCAGGCTGCTGCAGACCAGCTCCTGCACACACAAAGGAGGCTCTGCCTCAGAGCTGTGCACTTACCTTTGCAATATTTCACAGCCTAAACCCCACTAACAAACACCCCAGCTCTCTGCCTGGGATCATTAGTGCATTAAGACTTTGGGAACCTATATAATGCAAGCTTCAGTGCTACACAAGCTCTGCCTCGAGCACAGGAACAAGGCACCGATACTTGCACCACGGTGAAAGAAACACTTTGCACAAGAAAGAAACACTTCTGAGATACTAAATGTAAAATATTATCAAGAGTGATTGGTGATTCCTGTTTTAACCGTATTATGAACTGCAACACTCCTGTGTATGAGTCCTTGAGTTATCTTCAACACCCTTCATGGATGTTTACTTGGGTTATAAGCCTGAAGTGATCCATAATGCTTCCATTTACAGAAACGAGCACCAGGGAGGGCAAGTACACTAATAGATGGCTAGATGGTGCTGGTGATAAATGTCCTTCCTTGATGAAGGTCAAATGCCTGAATGCTATGGAAAGAGGGAGTGGAGGGCATGGAAAAGGTGGCTGCATTTTATTGAGACTGCTGTTCCTTAAGTTCTCAGCACCCTGACAGGGATACGTAACGTGTAAGAAACAAAAACTGACTGACTTGCAGGAAGAAGATCCAAAAATAAAGAAAAAACTCTTTAATATAAGACATTTAAGTCACAGAAAAATAAAATATTCTGTTATTTGCTCAGGAAAATAACACTGGCTATTATGTGCAATGAGTATTTTTCAGAAGAGAAGAAACAAACTCAGTTAAAACAAGGAAATAAAAAGAAAAAAAGATTAGAAAACTTAAATACAGCAAAATTTTAGATGATTTGCTCCTTACTTGAATGAAACAAGAGTCTAAAGAGCACCAGAAGCAAAGGCAATGAAGATGTAGAAAACAAGAGCCACAGTTACACATTTAAGAGACAAACACAATTTGTAAGTATTAGCTACACAACCGAGAGATGCTGCAGAGGATCATGTCAAACATTTTCTGTGGCATATTTTTATATTAGTGGGGCAGGGTCTAGCCACGGTAAGCTTATTACTTCAAATAATAATCTATCATGGGTTACTGACTTCTGGATCTGAAAAGGAACCAATTGCATGGTACAAATTACGTTCTCAGAGAAGCCAGCGATGACTTCTACCCTTCTTTGACATTGTACAGAGGAGTGAGGCAAAGGAGACAGTAACCCTTCTGGGCAACAACCACCTTGATGTCATTGCTTCAGCTGAAAAGATAGGAACAATAGGATTGCCAAGAGAGACTGTAAGGAATCCATTAGAGTAGAATATGATATTAGATTAGATTTTATTTGTTTGCATGGTGCCTTTGATTCAAAATAATGAGTAAGTTTAACCCAGGGGACAGAGCAACAAAACAATAAATTGCTATCAAGTGAAACACAAATATGGACTCCACAGCTAACAGGCCCCAGCAAAAACTCAAAACTCTTGGTTCATCAAAGAAAAGCAGGGGAAGGAAAAGTCAAATTGCTTCCAAAAGGGAGAAAAGAAACAGAAAGTCAGCTGTTTTAATTCTGTTTTTCTGACTTGTCATATGGGACTCTAATTCTTAGCTCACTTATGAAAATTAAAGTCAGGCTCCTCATGCACTTTAGCCCCTCTAAAAATTTTACTCCAAATCTAAAAAGAAAATTAGGTTGGGTAGAGCATAACAAAGAAGTTATAAAGCTCCAACAATAAGTCTAAACCATACTCTTTGCAGATGTTAGAATAATGAAGGAAAAGTGAGAAAAAAAAATTGCACTGCTGAGCAGAATAAACACTGCTACTGCTTGTTTCTACCTCTAAGAAAAAACAAAAAAAAAAACCAAAACAACAACAACAAAAAGCTTTCATGCAATGTAAGAACTCATTATCTTTTCGAGAATTTCTGAGATGCTTGGGTGAGGGAGAAGAGACTCTTCTGAAAAGAAAGAAGGATCTCCTACCTGCTTCCCCCCCTCTTGCCCCTGACCTGTTCTCCTGGTCCACAGGATGTCAGATGGACCACACACTGCAAGAAAAGGGTAGGGCACACCCCTGCTGTTTTATTGATTACCCCACCTCACACCTGACTAGAGTAGAAATGAAACTTACTAATGACTAATGTAGCCAGTAAGAAACAAGTCAGAGATATGTGCACAGCCTCAAATTTTATGTTTATTTTGGTGACTACAGGAAGAGAAATATCTGTACGTCACTGATACTTGCACAGCAGTATGCAAAACCTATTCTCCGCTTCCTAGAAAAAAAAAATTGTAGTATAGAACTGCTATTTTCTTGAAATTTGCAATGTGAATTCTAATTTTGTGAAGTTTGATTCTGCAAATGGTATGTAAAGAAGGAATTAAATGTGGACACAACTGGATACATTTGGGTACACATCCAGCTCCTCCAATGAAGCACCATCTTATTAGTATGGTGCAGGGGAGTGAATAAATTCACTTTGGATGTGATCACTAACAAGCACAGATTTGCTATGTCACATATTTGCCAAGCACAAATTCTTACAGCCAAGTCAAATGTCAGGAAAATAAAGGGAGTTAATAGTGAAACATTGACAGACGCTGATATAGAAGGTGCTGCTACAATTACAGATTACCACAAAGAAAGCAGGGATCTCAACTCAGACCTTTGCTAAATGTCACAGGAGAGGAACCAAGGCCAACAGCTTTGCATTTGCTTGCACAGATGTCCCCACTGGCCAGCAGCCATTTCTCACTGAAGATGTGATTCCCCAGCTACCAAAGCCTGCCTGCTGGAGATTTCCCACCCAGCTCTGTGAGTGTGTGACACAGCCAGGGATGGCAATACATAACTTTGAAAAGCAACATCTTTCCCTTGTTCAATGCCTATCACAAAGAGACAGGTAACTTCCATAATTTGATGAAAAGATCTCTTATCTTTAATTTGATTTCAAATGGGTATTATTACTTTTTCCCCACTCTTCCTCTTTATATTTCTCATTTTGATACCAGAAAGAGCAAGAGTATTTTTTCCATCCAAAGCAACATGACAAGTCTCCGCACTCTTTTTAAAATGATCAAAACATTTCCTGTATAAAGAAGGAAATTTCAAAATAAACATAAACATTAAAAAATTGAAAGGCTAACATTTAAGATCTCACCATAGCTCCTTTATCAGAAAAAGTTCAGCTTCTCCCTAAAAATTAAAGTTGATTAAAACAAAAGTTTTCTGAACTCGATGCTTTGGCCACTGTCAAAATCTTTTTTCTCCTACATAGCAAACTACAAAGAAAATTCAAGCATATCATCTGGAGAACAGGAGAATGAAAATAACATTATTCAAGTGAGTTATCACCTTTGGTAACACTGAAAAAGCAACTTAATTATTTTATTGCTTTAGATAACCAAAGACACAGTTGGGCAGAAATACAATCTAGTAGGCAACACATAGGAACTTAAACGTTATCAGCGCAATCTTTAAAACTGTCACCATTTATTTGTGCATGAAAATAGAGTGCGACAAGGCACCTAATTAGCCTCTGCCTTTACTGCAATCCCATTACAGTCAAAGCCAATTAATCGTAACACTGCGCTTTAAAATGTGCAATTAATTATGATTAGACACAACTGTCCATGCATTCACTTTGAACACAGAAAACTTGAAATGGAACAGTAAAACAAGATCCTGGTTGTGTTCAAAGCAGCTTCTACTGAAAGCCTTTTATGAATCGTTCAGAAAGAAGAATAAAGTTTCAACATGCAGCAGTCTAATACACCCTTTGCAAGCAGAGGATTGTGAGCTTTCTCCAAAGGCTTTAACTGTCCTGGCCTTGAGTGCACTAGTATTTTTCAATTGCCCAGAGTGGCCCCACTTGTGACCCCCTTTCTGCCTACACAGAACCCCTGAGCAGTGGTACAGGACTGTCTGTCTCCAGCCATGGGAAGGGCCATTGAAGGAGCTGTCTCTGCCTGTTGTGTTCGCATATCTGTGGGGAAATGGGGTCCTAGTGAGTGAGAGTATCAGCCTGAGCTCCTGGCCTGGTGCCCTTTCGTTGCATCTTGGTATTAACCATCCCTTGATGAGCTCACCCTGCAATGGGTCTTCCAAAGCTTCACTGTGCTCACAGACTGCCCCATTTTTTAAAGCACACTAACCAGAGCTACGGCTTTTCTGCTTAGGTAGAAAAGCATTCTGCCTTTTAGGCTGCAGTGTTATCCTTAGCTCTCTAAAGTATTATTGGACTTAAACTGTAGAAGTATAAAGAAAGGGAAATTCTGTATGGGAGCACAGCAGGCTGTTGGAGGATTTGGTATAGATGTGGTTAAAGAATATTGGCTTTTAAATTTCTACTAATACAATTATGGAGAGGACTTTAAATGGCCACCAGATGGCCTCATTTTTATATAAACATTCAGACCGCTGGTACTATGGGCTGCATATATACTTTAAAGCTGAATACCTGTGGTAGCAGGTATAAAAATCGTTTATACTGCTTTTTATGAGAAAATTTTGATGGCGATTGCAGTAAGACTAGCTATTCTAATCTGAGAGCTTTAACTTAAACACAGCTGGAAATGCTTTTGCATTGAACTTTCAGAGGTTCTTGCTCTTGGGCTCATAAAATGCTTCACTGCTTTAGTAAGAACCCTGGTAAGGACAATGGCTGATGCTCTCCAGAGCCCAAGCCCTGGCTGTGGATGTACTCAGTGAATTTCCTGGGTGTCAGAGCTTTTGCCAGGCCCTTGGGTGCCCCAAAACATACTGGCTCATTCCTGTTGGGTTGGAAGGTCCAAGCACAGCCCAAAGCTTAACAGATTGATGAGAGCTGACAAGAGGTTTGATTTTTAACTTTTTCTTAAAAAATATAAAATGCAAAAGGCTTTTAGTGGCTACATCTGTGGCAAGCAGATAATTAATGCAATAACTTTTAATCTGATGCATTCAATTTATTCCTCAGACAAACATTGCCATTGATACTTCTTGAACTTGAACGGGGAAACTTCCTTTATAGTGACACTCAGTGATTCCTTGAGTGATTTAAAATTGTGCCAACAGTCATTCACACAGGACAAAATACAAAAGTTACTGCCTGACTAGTAGGATGATCCCAAAACTCAGGGGAAGCTAATAATCTCTGCTAACCTGGTTGAATGTGCTCAAATCTTTTGAAACCTGGTCTCTATCCAGCCAACTAACCAGATACATAATCACCAGCTAACCAGACACGTAATAACCACTCTTTCCCAAGAGAGGCTCAGGATCTTCTTTTCTCTGTAATCCATAATTCCAGCTACATAGTAGGGAATTTAAAAAAATGAATTATTACACTAACAGTTAAACAGATGCAGGGAAAACAAGGGGTGTTGAGTCCTTCACACCTCGCTGCAGCTCTCACACCAAGGCAGTGGGAGCCTTAGCAATGATCACTGTCATGAACAGGATTACTGCTGACAAGCCATTAGGACAGTGCATTTAAATTAATTTGTTTTATATTACTCCAAACTCCTCAGCAATTTTTCACTTACGCTGTTGCTCACTGGGCAAGTGGCAAGGTGGGTACTGCTCAGGTGACAGCACAGGGCAGGAGAGAGGAGCTGATCTAAAGCAAGTCTCCTGACTGTTCCAGGAAACTCCTGACTGGATAGAAAAGTGATTAATATTTGATGGATAAATTCCAGCCTCAATTATTATTTTGATGTCTAAATTGTAAAAAAATAATTCTGGCAATAAAGCAGAACATTGAAACCTGAAGTCTTCAAGGATTGTGAAGACAAACGAGGTTACAATTTTGTGTTTTATTACCACTTAACTGCCTATCCTTGGGCATTAACACCTAAAAAAAAGTTTGACATTTGACACCATAAAGGAGACTCTGAAGAGAGTTTCTTTAAAGTACTGCAGTGAGGGAAAATGCACAAATTCATTCTAACAGGACTTTTACTCACAGTTCCACGAAAAATATTTCATGTCGATGCCTACAAAGCGATGTGCAAAAGCAGGCCTACCCAGCTGGGGAATAAACCTTGTTCAGTTGGTTCCTTAATGCTGAAGGTCCCTTTGTGCTTCCTAACTCATGGATTTAAAAGTCATCTGCAAATTCCCTGTTGCTGTGTGTGTGAGACAGCACATATGAAAGCTGTGGCTCTTGCTGGGCAGGAACAGGAAACAGCTGATTGAGGCTGCAGGGTATCTGCAAATTGGTATCAGAGTGGGGTTTTATAGCTTTTTAAACTGACTGTCATGTGAGAGCAGTTAGGTCTAACTCCTGGCTGGAGCATGGGCTTGTAGGAAGAGGTTAGAATGGGGAAATGGTATTTACAGCTGTCACTAAAACTTTGATACATTTTAGTAGGAAACTGCAGGCTGAGAAGAATAAAGTCAGGCTGCAAACCCACACTCAAAAATGCAACGAAGCAATCAGTACCTTCAGCAACCTTAGGCTTTCCCCATTTATCTTCTAAATACGCTGCCTTGAAGAGCTGACACGATGTTAGACAACCTCACCTCAAACAGCACTGCATCTCCAGCTGGGCTCACATCTGTGCCCTGCTTCGATGCTTCTCTGACTCCCACAGCTCCACCAGGCTACTGGCTGATAGCTGGTATCTCCAGTATCACACCTGCTCTAGCCAAGCACAGAAGTTTAAATTCCTCATATGGAACATGAAGAGCTCAGCCCAACTTTGCTGAAGCTAAGGCAAACTTAGCTCAAGGCAAGACAGAGGTTGGTTCAACCTTCACTCAACCTTCATTCAACAGCAATTGTATGTGTCCAGCAAGAGCTGCTTTTGGGCAGGGGAACAGCAGCTTGGTCCCCCCACAAGCACCCTCTCAGTCACCTCTGCTTGCTTCAGCCAGTGCCAGCGCAACACAGACCAGTGTTCAAGGACCTTGTGCACATCCAGACCTGCCTCTCCCCCAGGGAGCCAAAAGATCCTGAGGAAGCAGAATCCAACCCAAATGAGAAATCTGTAGTACTCTAAACCCAAAATTAAACAGAAGGCTACAGCTAGTAGACAAAAATACCCAACACTTCACCTCAAGATAGTTTTCCTTTTAGCATGGAAACAAAAAATAAACCAAACCCAAAGCCTTAAGGACCTACATACACAGCTACTGCAGACACAAAGACCAGGGCTCTTAAAAATAGTATTCTATTGAGAGTGATTATAAATTTATAAGCATTTATTGACATTTCAACATATCGCCATTAGGTCTTCTCTTGTTAACTGTATGCTCCTTTAAAAACAAAGTTCAACCTTCAGAATATTCCATATGCAATGCATTAAAACAAGTATTATCTGAAATGATAAATATATGTATGCCCTAACGAAACACAACACAACAAAACAAAAAACAGCAACCGTGCAGCTGATATCTAGGCAAAAATTACTTCTTATTTCCAGACACACTGAAAAACAACTCATTTACATATCACTGCTTAAACAAAAACTGTGACACCCAACTCGGGATCGCTGAGTTACCACAAGTATGTTTTCCCATGTGCCATCACTAGATATCTATCCCACAAACCTGCAGGTGTTGTTGACCGAGTCCTCAGGGCAGTGGTGGTGGCACTGGCAGGACAGCTTCTTCTGGGGAGGAGCAGGGGCTGTACTCTCACCATCTTTTCTGGTCTCCATGCTCAGCTTGCCAGAACTTCGCAAGGGCATGTTGTCTAGAGAATGGGCTGTAAGAGAGGACAAAAAAGAAACAGTTTTAGGCTGTATTGCAATACTTGAAATGAAGGCTTTAAACTACTTCTACCTATCAAAATTTAAGAAAGTTAAGATGAGTGCTCACTACAGCATGTTTTCCTGTAGTTTGAAATGGTCACCGTGGTTGAGACTTATTGGACCACGGTGGTATTAGATCAAAGGTACTGATGTTCAAGTTCTGCCACTGCCAAGAGATATATTGTGCTTTTATTATTATGTATTGCACAGTACAGCTTTTCTTCTATTGCATTACACAGGTCAAATCCTTGGTTACACCTCTGAGCTTTCTTTATCTCTACAGCACTCGGCACAGACCTACATTCACTGAACCCCATAAAAATCAGTGGGATTTATGGTACTCCAGGCAGAACAGAACATGGGCATACAATTTAACAAACTCTTAACAGAAAGTGATGTTCTTTCAAATTCAACATTCTGTCAGTAAATTGCACAGCACTGCCTGGAAAATAAGGAAAGAGCTCATTTCTGTAAAAGAAAAGTCTATAAACAAAGTAAAAGAGAAGAATGTGGTTTTGGATGAACAATGCTGAAATATATGGAGCTGATTATTTCTAGAAATATCATGGTACTGAATTTCCATGGAGCTGGTGGAGTACAGCTGGAGATGGTGGCGATAAGCTAGGAGCTGTTTAAGCAACCTCCTTCTCCCAGCTCTACTCATAAATATCAGCTTTCTGTCCTTGTGAAAATTTTAAGCCTCAAAGACAAAAATGAGATTAGCATGAAAAGCTTCAACTGGCAGTTCCTCATTTTCCTTTTGGTTCTCTGTAAAAAATCTTACCAAAGGGTCACTTACAAGCAGCTGTCTCCAACAGAGTAGCTGAAGAGCAAGCTTGAAGTTCTTGATTTAGAGTTAAGTCTTTATAAACAATTGGTATTATAATTATTTTGATTGACTTTTAATCTAAAATTTTCCCAAATCTCCATCATTAGGACTGATTTATTGCAGAGCTGACAAAAAAAAAAAATGTATCTATTTTAGCTCCCTACAGAGAGATAGGGTGGGCAAACAGGCAGAGGGGATGGGGATAAGCAGCTACACTTCAGGGCTTGGATTGCAATCAACAACTGAGGTGAGAGTGAGGCTGAAGGACTCTGAAGCAGTGAAGGGCTGGAGAAAGCACGGGGTTGTTCTACCAGTCCTTGCCTTTAGTGGAACTGAAAAAGCCCAGTCTGGGCTCCTGGGAGCAGGGGACCAGCCAGCCAGGGCACATCATGCCTCCAGCTGTGTATCCTCCTCTGCCACCTCTGGTAGCACAGGCTAGGCACGGATAGGCACTGGGAACAACAACTGGCAGACAGGCTTTAGTTTTCTGCAGTGAGACATGAGACAATGCAAGCCAGTAAAGTCAGAAAAAAGCTGTAACTTGTTAGCTCTGGGAGAAGTGGGGCTTTGCACGTAAGAACAATGCATTTAGAGAAGTGCTAGCCTTTTTAATGCCATAGCCCTTCCACTCCTTGCACAAGAGGTATATTAATAATATTAGGGTGATACACATGAAAGAGAATCATTCACCATCCAGACTAATACTCCTATGAAACACAAAACTCATACAGCTTGACCTTTGCTCAGTACCTCCATATGCCACTGAAACCAACTGGCTTCTTGATTAGCTCACCTCTATGAAGTCAAACCAGACAACCAGTTACAAAACATATACAAACCATGGGCTTGTAACCCTTGTGCCCAGCATTAAAATATTAACTGGATTCACGACACAATTGCCTGTCAGTCCCATACTGTTTTCACTAACATTTGGCAAAATCAGAACTAAATGCATGAGTTCACTCAAGATGCATTGTATATGTTGTTGTGTACTTGCAGCTGTACCTTAAGATGAAGTAGACGCTTAAATTAAGAGAAAAACAACGCACTGTTGTTTGTTTCTCCTAATATGATTAGGCAGCCTGTGTATAACAAATTAATACCAACAGATGTTTGCTCCCTGGGTCAAAGGATTAGGGATTACCTAAATTCTCTTTCAATCAGCAATTGTTGTCAGTATTACTTTGTTACCATTAGATGGGGAATGTTCGACTATTAATATTCCTGTCAAGGATTTTCAGACTTCAAACTCATGAGGCAATCAAGTGAACTTCTAGCTCATGAGTGTAGTAGTTTGCTCTGTACATCATTTCCACAGCTCTTTCCACAAGCTACCTGCAGTTTTAGCAGGGACCTTTCCCTAACAAGGAGTGTAAAGACAAAAGCCTCTTATACCTAGCACAAAAAAGAGGGAAAGGTGTAATTACACATTTGATGGTGCCTGAATATGTTAAATTTAGGCAGCTAAATATCATCCTCATAATATATACAACCATAGATCATTAGTTTTTCCAACAAGCATAGAAGACAGTCATGCCCCAACACAATCTGTGGCCATCACTCATCAGCAATGTGATCATGAACAGCTTCTGAAAAACTTGCCATAATCAACAGCTTACACCCCTAGACCTGGTTCTACTCTCAGATATAATATGACAGATGGAAGTTGCTCAACTGGAATAAAAAATCTGAAATAAAATCAAAGCATCAAAGGTGGCTATTTAGAGATGTATTTTGGTTTTGGGAAAACTTAGGACGGATAGGCTGGCATTCAAATTCACACCTTCCAAGAGCTGAAATTAGGAATGCAGGCTAGTACTTTGCTTATACCTAATGCCCAGGATCAAAAGTACTGCAAAATCATTGCAGTTCAGTGTCAAATATATTAAATCTAATAAAACTAAAATAGGCAGGAATAAGACACTTTCAAGCAAGCTCTTTTCTGTCTTCTAAAATTTTCACCTTCTTCTGTCTTCCCAAACTCTTCTCACTCTATTCTCTCGCTCCTCTCACGCCTTCATTTCCCGGCTGCTAGCTAAAATGAAGGGCAGATCTTTTGCCTCTGAAATTCAGGTGTCTCACCCAGCAGATAACCATGAAGCATGTAAGAACTCTTCTCCTCCCACTGAGAGATGAGTTTCAACAAGCTCTGCTTGACTTCTCTGTCTGCTTGACTTCAGCACAGAAAGGTTTTCCAGCAGTCCCCTCCCCAAAAGGAAACGTAGGAAGGAACTCATGTGAGAAGTGGGGAGAACTTTTCAGCTTGATAACAAGTTCCTCCTGATTTCAGGTGTGAAAAGCACAGTTTGGGATGGTGAACAGCTTGCTCATCTTGCATTTGCTGCTGTTATGTAACAAGAACATGTTGGTCATGCAGGCATGGCTCTGTCTAGGATTTAGAAGCCCTTTGGGTTTTGAAAGCTCTCCTAGAGCCCTGAAAGCAAGAGATTCCAGGCTATTTAAGCTTGGCTGCTTCTTTGCTGTAGCCTATTCTGTTGCAGTCTGCTCATGGTCAGTTTCCCATCCTTGATGCACTGAGCATAGCTTGGGGGAACTGCAGAAAAACAGTGCTATCAAAAATAAGCTTTAGTCTGCTGAGAACCTTACCAACTGTATCAGCAGCTGAGTACCTGAAGTTCATCATCAGACTCGTATAGATTTATCAAGTTCAGTTGAGTTTCTCAGCTTAACTCTTTTTCCACTAAAATTCACCAGCATGTACAAAGCACCATCTACCACAAGGACTGGAAGTCAGCTGCCAGGGCTTTGATGTCTCTTTGGAGTGCTTCGCCTGAGAAATATTTTCCTCTCTAGGACTGGGACCACTGAAAAGTGCGATGTGATGGCCTCTGTTATGATTCTGTACCTGAGAATGGGGACTGTGTGCAGCATGCTACTGCTTTGTTTTTTCCATGTATTAGTGTGTCCCTCCCTCCATGCTTTGTGGTCCTTTACAGAAAGGACCATCTACAAAGAACCTGAATCCAGGAGAAAGAAAACAATGAAAATAAAGTACTATAAAATTAAAGTCATTCTCATGGTCATACAGGATAATGTTAATGCCTAATTTAAGTCCTTACTAACCTCCAGTGTCAACAAATAATCCTTCTTGGATATAGTCTTCCATCTATCAGTATTAAGATTTGCAGCAAAATACTTTGTCATGTGGCAAACCCTTTCATGGCATTTCAGAGAGTTCTGCTGTAATTTTTTAAATGTGTGAGCAGCACCATAGATCCCCACTCCATAATGACAATGAAATAACTATGAGGATGAATTCTAACTTGGTTTTAAACAACATTGTTGTTTGTTGGTTTGACAGGTCTGCAGGCAGTGGTACCTCGCACACAAAAGGAAAATCACCTACTTAAGCTTAACACTGGCTCATGTAGGTGCAGAAAAAAAAATCTGATCTAGAGAGCCAGTCTCTCAGTGCACATTCAGTCCTCAAACTCTCTGCCATGGCTGCCAGTAAGTACTTCAGCCCCTGCCAACTGTAGCCATAGTTATGTGATTTGGACAGAAATTTCTGCACTAGAATCTGGATAAAGCCCAGTGACTCATTTCACACTGGCCCATAGCCATCGGATGGCAGTGACTTTTGGGCACTGCTCTGATTCAACAAGTCTGGTAATGCAGGAGGCGAAAAGCTCTTTATTCTGTTTCTCTGTATTCAGTGGTTTGAATTTTAAGCCATTCTGTTCCTGGAGGATGAAGAATTAGCAATGGTTATCTCAACAGATTGATTTCTGTGCCACAGCTGTGAGATTTATGTGCTGTCTATGCAGTGAAAAAAGCAAATCTGTCATGACCTTGCAGGGGTTTGTAAGGAGTAGAAGTCAGACTTGCTCCTTCCCTAAAGAGATACTAAGGACAAAAAGAAAAAAAAAGAAAAAAAAAAGAAGTATCAGAGATTTGTGCTTACTCCTCTTTCTACACAGGGTATTTGAAGCCTCAGATTGGTTCAATACCATCCATTCACATTTTCCCAGTCTAATAACAACATCTGGCCACACCACTCCCTGACTGGGAGCAAGGCTTACTGCTTCGGGGAAGGAACACACCAAAGAAGCTCTACACGTCATGGAATAACTTGTTTCAACATGTTTCAACTGCTCCTTTAGACTGGAAATTAAGAATATTCATACAAAAGTGTCTGAACCACAATTGAAAACAAACCAAAACAATGCAAACCTGAGAAGGAAATCAGTAAAGTCGAAAAAACAGTTAAGATGGAAATTTTAAACCACAAGATGACTTCATCTGTGTCCTGCACTAATCTACATAGTGTGCTTTTCCTCAAAACAGACTTTTATTAAAATAAAAAACTATCTTGCAACACCCTGCTAGAGTTTCCTATGGCATATCGTAAACCACAGGCTGATGACTTCCCACCAGGCCAGGGTTATAACATCAACATGATTGTTTTAGGAGAAAGGGAAATAAGTTACTGCTAACTCACTGTACTTTATACAGTTACCAGATAAAAGAATTTCCATGGGATATTTTTTTGGCAAATAGTCAGCAATGAAAACACAGCACAGTTAAAAGACTTGAAATAAATTACACCTCTTAACTCAGCCTGATCTACTGTGTAAAATAGTCAAGAGGTAACAGCAAAACACTTTTTTATTGGTTATAATTATGTAACAGAGAAGGAAAACTGGATCATGAGAGTTTCCTTTTGCTGGATATTCAAGGCTACCATAAAACTCAAGGAAACATCAGATGCTGAGACCTCCATATTTTTGATCCAAAACCATAGTAAACAAATCTGGCATTAATACACCAAAAAAAAAAACGAAAATAGCACACTTTTTCAGTGTGTGACTATATTGCACTAGTGAGCTGAAACTGAGATTGGTATCAATCTGTGCTGGAAAATAGCTGTATCTTGATATACATCCACTGTAATAAACTGACATACTACAAAAAATGTAACGTTGTAGGGCTCATGTATGATTTGCACTATTTCCCATCTATGCTGGATTTCCTGTACAACAAAATACAGAGAACCTACAAGATGCTCCTTCTCATCTGCATATTTCAAAATCTGAGGTGGTTTTGTTTCTATTCATAATGCAAATAAGGTTTAAAATAAAATGTACTTTTAAACAACCTGTCAAGGCAGTTTTCTTAAAAACTGTTCCTGTCCATATTCATAGAATTGTCACTGAGTGCCAATATAGCTACAAGCACCCAGCATCACTTTAAATTTATGCCTTTATTTTTTAGAATTATTAGCTAAAAAGTTTAGCATGTAATGTAACAAGTTGTGACAAAGCCCCTGAGAAAAGACCCTCCAAATTAATACCCATTCCATACTACTCACAACTTACAGACACAAAGGCTTCTTTAGTAACACAGCCCATGGAAAATGCATATGTAATTTGCTGTGTGTTTCCTCTCATTTCTGATGCCCACAGTCAATCTTTGACATATTTTTCATTTGGAAGAAAATGGAAATTGGTTGGCACATTTTTCATAGCATGAGACAATGTACCAACACAACATAAAAAAAAAAAAAAAACTAGAAAAGAAAGACAACTTTAAAATTTGCAGAGGAAAGTGCATGCAAAATGTTTTATCCTGTCAGCCTGGACTCAGTAAAGTCTATCCCTATCCACTGTAATTCTCCATTAATAAACATTCCCCAGCTGTGTCAAACATCTTGCCTAATTCTACCCTCTACAATCCTTTGGTTCAATGTGTAAATGCTCCATGACAAAATAAAAGCTTTTAAAATGTAAGTTAGTCTTCAGTATTTGCAAAGATGAATGAGCAGGTAGTTCACATAATTCTCATTAAGATACCAACAAATTTCTTTATTTTTAATCCCTTTTCAAGAGCTGTATTTTACACAGCGAAGGTAAATGCATTGGAGCTATCAATTTAATTAAACAATTAAATGCAAATACTTCATAAATACTAAGGTGAGATCCAAAGTCCAATGTGAGAATGACTGATTCTTCTGGACACAAAGAGAGATACTGAAGGACACCTTTGCATCTGTCTTCAGTGCCAAGACCAACCCCTAGGAATCTCTGAACCAGAAGGAATGCTTTAAGGAAGACGTTCCCTTTTTCAAGGAGGATTGGATTAGAGAACACCTAAACAAATTTGATATCCACAAGTCCATAGGCCCTAACAGGACACATCTATGAATGGTGAGGGAGCTGGCACGCACCAGAATGAGTCTACTCATGATCATCTTTCAAAGGTTGTGGGAAATCACAGAGGTGCATGAGAACTGGAAGAAAGCAAATGTCACCTCAGTTTACAAACAAGGCAGGAGGGAGGAGTCAGGGACCTACTGGCCAGTCAGCCTGACTTTAATGCCTGAGATCAGCTCACTTGGCTAGACCACAGTGCTAATAACACCAAGGTGGTGGCGTTGGTCCCATGTGGGCCATTCACTCTGGAGCTGGACTTGATGATCCTTGAGGATTCCTTCCAAGTCAGAATATTCTGTGAAAGGAGAATGATGGAGCACCTCATTCTGGAGGCCATCTCTTACCAACATGAATGACAAAAAAGTGATCAGGAGTAGTCAACATAGATTCATTAAAGTGAAATTATGCTCAAAACAGAGGATAGAAATTAGAGGACAAATATGTCAAAAAGGCAATATGGATATTAAGAAACAATGGAGTCTGTGTCACACTCTACGTTAAAAAAATATTTTAAAAAATATGGAAAGATTATTGTTAACATCCTAAGGTAGTTATTTCTGTTTCTAAGCTGCAAATCACCACATATACTTGTAGTTCCAAGCAGCAAACACCAAATGTGATCATCAAGAGATTATGCAAATGTCACTACAAGTGATCTTGAAAACTCTCCTGAACAGCAGCAACAGGGGAAAGAATACACAGATGGGAAGCAATGCAATGTGATACCATTGCTACTAATCCATGCTTTGCTATCTGATCTTTAGGAAAGCAGCAAAGACTGCACTGGGCATGCTGCAGATTTTTAGTTATTATCATTTCAGATGATATTGAGATTGAGGCATTCAGACAATGGAATTTAAAAGAAACAGCAAGAGACAGCTTTGACCTCATGGATCTCTTAGATATGTTTAATACATCACTTTCACTCCTGCTGCCTTTCCAAAAGAGAAGAAACACTAGAGCACCATAAGGTTGAGACAAAAATAGTGCCTGGAAGATAAAAATACCAGCTAGCCATTCTCACCTCAAGATCAAAGACTGCACCTGGATATTAAAATATAATTAGCATATGCACATGCCATTCTTGCAGAAACCAGTGCCAACACTATACAGAGGTCCCAGTGACTTTCTGACTGACTGGGTTTGTCTGTTCAGGAATAAATGTGACACAACCCCAGCTCAGCCTAAAGAGCAACCTACTTCATAAATTACAAACTCCTTTCTAATTTCTGCTACATTGGTGTTAATCCCTTTTACTCTTCTCGTAAGAATAAATTAAATAGTGTAGATATTCACAACACCAGTACTGTCACATAGCTGTTATGGTATAAGCATGCTATATCTTTTATGGTTTCGTTTGGTTTTGTTTTTTTTTTAAGTTATATATATATATATATAACCTCCTTTAAACTCGGTTTATTGATTAACTCATCACGCTTCCCAAATCATGGGGATGATGATGCTTCCTACAAATTCCCCTTCCAACTTTTCCTCAAGTGCCTGTATATCCAGAAGGACAGATTATTTGGTGTCAGAAAAAAACAGCTACTATTTTGATAATTTTTCATGGATTAATGCCATCTGCTTCCCAAAATCCCACGTGTTTATGACACTCTCAGCAACTAGCTGTTGCTGAATGAAGTGCTCAAGGACCTCCAGGAATTTTTCTGTCTGGAGGCAAATGCCACCCTGACAGGTCACCAGGCCAAGCAGAGTTTTAAGCAACTGAACAAGTGACAGTATAAATTGCTGCCCTGTTAAGCTGCCAAGGCAGGTACTGCATTGAACTGACTGCTGCTACTGTTGGCCTCACCACACACACTGCGCAGGCATTTGAACTGCATGTGTGGAAACCATAAGCGATGAACAACATCTTTGTGCTCATGAACGAGGGCTGAGGCACAAACCTTATCTTCTGCAAACACGGTCGAATGCAACAGAAAGTGTCATTGACTTACTCACTTTGACAGAAAACAAACAAATCCATTTAGAGGGGGAGGAAAGCATCTCTACTGCAAACTAAAATTAAATGCACGCATGGAACAACAATAATGAATTTTGACCGCAGACATAAGCCCTATGGTTTTCCAGAAGTGTTTGAGCAGCCTAAAAACATTTTCCTCTCTGAATGCTCCAGAGCTCATGTCTGGCCAGGAAGGGGGTGTGTGCCACCCATGCCAGTGACACTGCCACCAACTCATCAACCAGTGCCCACCAAGAGGCTTCCATGCTCGCCCGCCCACTCGGGCCTCTGCAAGAGGAGGAAGCAGCCCCGCTGGGTCTGCTTGCTTTGCCTTCCTCCCAAAGTCATACACACGTATCTTCACAACTACACCTCATACACAGACTCAAAACCTAAGAAATGTGCACTGCAAACACCCTTGGCAAGCTCACATCCCATGTGCTCTTCTCCTCGACCAGAAGTTTTCAAGAGATGCATGATCACCTTTCTTTCATTCTCTACAGATTTCTCTACAATACTCACCAAATGTAAAACTTTGTTGGTTTTTTTTCAGTGTCAAGCCACATATGAACAACAATGAGTAGAGGAAAAAGTACATGTATTTTTATTATTTGGCTATTTTTCCAATTAACTAGCATTTGAAATGTATAGAACAAATGCAGCATTTTAATAAGCATTACTGACATACACAAGCACTATATATCACCAAAGTTAGACAGCAGGGTGATTATCACTAAGGTTAAAACCAGTCCCAGCTCTGAAATTCAGACCCACAATACAAACCTGGCACCAGAATTAGCCTATTAGTGCCAAAACATTTATTTTTAAATTAACTTCTAATTCAAAGGTTTATATAAAGGAGAAAAAGTGAAACATCCTTTTAAGTTCAAGATCAGGCTGATTTCCAAGTACTAGTTCTTCTAAAAATCTGCTCTTTCGTCAATCCTCAACAAAAAAGGTAACAGGAAACCTTTTGTTTTATCTGCAGTATTTTCTCTGTAAATCCATCACCTTTCTCCTTAAATCTAAACTAACCAAAGTGCACCTAAAGGCTTGCATCAGCCTCCTGACACTGTACAAACTCTGGCCCCCAGTCCAAGTGAATGAATAGGAAATCTCCAGAGGGTATGTGTGTGTGTGTGTGTCCCTGCAGGAGCCAAAGCTGCCAACACAAGATCCTGTGCACCACAAGCAGCTGGCTCCCTGCTGCCCCACATCTTGCCAGCACACTAGCAATGCTTTTTCTTCAGTCTCCCTATGACCTTTCTGAAGAACACACTGAACTCCACCGTTTCACCTTTTTTTCCCCCAGTCTCTTAAGGGTTCTTTTAAAAAAAAATTAAAAAGAAAATAAAAGAAAGAAAAAAAAGAAGAAAAAAGGAAAGACAGAGGGGAAGCACAAGTGCTTTGTGAGCTGAAAAGCTAAAGCCTGCTACTTACATGGAGTTTCCGCGCGCTCTCTACATCGCTGCCAGATTCCCCGAGGATGAGAGTCATGTGAGGAGGCAGAGGGTGGCTCTACTAAGCAAACACAGCACCGTAGGCCGGGCTAATCCTGCACCTGTGGCGTGTTATTCAGCAGCAAAGAAATGTAGTCCAGACTGCCTCTGCTTAATACGGCTCAGCTGTTTCCCTCTGCGCTCGCTTTGATTGTAAGCTGGCAAACAGTATTATTTCAGCCAGGTGCAAAGGGGTACTCAGGCTACAGAGGATGTGACAGTAAAAAGGCAAAAGCAAAAGAAAATCCTGGAATTACAAATAAAACCAAGATCCTGAGCAATACAGAATTTCTAACTCTTTCCAGATGGTTGGCAACGCCTTCCAAGGTCAGTATATAAAATGCACACTGAAGTTGGAGCCTTCTGCTCCTCACCTCCCTTTAAAGTGTGACTACTTGAGATACAGGATACACCACAGTGGCCTGGCCCTCATTTACCCAATTCAATACGTATCTGCCAATGACGGCAATCAAAAGGGGGTTTCAATGGGGTTTTAGGCTTCTTATGGCACAAAAAAAAATCAGTTGAGAACAGACTATGAAAAGAAATGGCATGCAACCAGCAATTTGGGATTTTTTTTCAGAGAAAGAGCCAGCAAAGAGGTCATGAAGTTGCTACTAGGATACACACACTTTATCATAGCACATCGCAAAAAAAAACCAGAAAACCCCCACAAAAACAAAAAACAAAACCCCAAGAAACAACAGCCAAAAAACCCCCCAAAAAACCACACCCAAACCAACAAACAAACAAACAAACAAAAAAAGCAAACAACAAAAAAACCCAGAAAAAAACAGAAAAAAAACCCCAAAACTAAAACCAAACAAACCAAAAAAGACAGGAAACTTGATAAACGGCATCAAACAGAATCAAAATTTGGTCCCATCATAGAATCATAGCAAGAATTCCATTTCAAAATAGAGTACACAGCCATTGAGAGCATTTTATGATTCTAATATTTGCTGTGCAAGTTGATTAACCACTGTTAAAAATTCCCTGTAATTGTGATTCATACATATTTATATAAAACAAACCAGTATTATTTAAAAACAAAACCACACATATTATTATTTCAGATACTTGAAATAATTTAGTTAACTTAATCTGGTAATCAGGATTTATTCAAGATAATATGGTCATAATATACCACACCTCCTCCAGATAACATCTATCATTTCCATGGTCACATGTAACTGTCAGAGGTGACCAACAGATGCTGTTACTAACGTTTCTTTCTGATATTAAGCTGCAAACATCAGACATTGCAGTCACAATACACTCACAGCATTTGTACTGAAATGTTCTTCTCTACAAAATGGTACGTCAGTTTCTGCTCCATCATTCCCTAATCTAATTCCACGTTTGGAAACTGGTGATGAAAAAAGAGATATCTGCACACTCAGAACTACATATCAAATTTCTTGGTGGAAGGTTTATTGCAGCTGCTGTTTACCAATGGGATTATTTCCAAAGAAATAGGAGCTTTATTCCTATGAGAAAAAGCTCATAACTAATCTGGACCTATATGAACTTTCAACTGATTTCTTATAGAAGAGCTAACTCTTCAAGATTCTGACTGAAACAAGTAGGATATCTAGATACTTGATTAGATCACAGAGTATAAAGTAAAAACAAGACTTTTTATACAACATAACATCAAAATAAAAAAAGCTGCCTCCAATTTCCTCTTTCAAAAATTTGCATTTTTTTTTTTTCCAAATACTTAATTCCTTTTTAGGAGCCTTACGCATGCTTTTTAAAAGCTATCTGATCCTAGCAGAGGCAATGGCTAAATTTTTCCTTCCCCTACTCTGTTCCTGATTCGTCCCTAGTTTAGAGAACTACCTGTAACTCTATCAAGATCCACATGTACCAAGTGAAAAAGATAGACGATGTCTAAATTTCTGCCAAAACAATAATGATGTCGAAACGTGGTCCTGCTAGAAACTGCTTGGTGCTCCTGGCAGCAATCACATTCCTCTCTTTAGCTCTCTGAGGGCATCCTGCTCATTCCGCCTTGTGTCTCCTGGAGCTCATTCATGGCCATGTCCAACAAAATCATCTTCAGAGTTGTAAGTAGTAAGTTGTAAGTAGTTGCAAGTAGTCGTAACTACTTACAACTTTTGAATTTGCAACTTTGAAACTTTTGAATTTGCTTTCTTTGTACACTGTGGCCTTTGCAGGGTATGTGGTGTTACTCAGACTGTGCTCTGTACCAGCCTGCTGTTCTGCCAACACAAAGCTCAAAACCTACTTCTAAGGTAATGTGAAAACTCAGAAAAACAATGAAAAGCATGGAAGCTGGAGCACAAACAAGACTGACGTGTCTTTGAGTAGGAACAGCTTTCATATACAGTTCTTTTTACAACCAGTCACACACCTAGATGTTTACATTTAATTAGCTATCAAAACAGTGGACTAAATGGCTGTGGAGACATAGGAATTAGGGACATAGACTGCTCTGCATATCGCTAGCTGAATTTCACCTAAAACCAGCAAAAGCTTCCTGCTAGATTGCCTGTTTGAAACCAGAACACTGTGCTGGCTGAAATACTCCAAGGGTGATATCCACTTCACAACACCTACATCTGTGATTTCCAATAAATACTCATCTTGCAAGTTAAAAAACTCAAGAAAAGGTCATATTGACGAGCTGACAGAATGTAGAAGAATATTAACCACTAACACCATGAGGTATTGTTGCTCCCCGTATTATTTTAATTTGAGGCATAAGCAAGGAACTTTTGTTCCCAAGGTAATAATAATAGAGCATTACTGATGGGTGGTAAATCCACTTGACTTTTCCTCTTTCTTTCCCTTCTCTCTTCCCAGAGTAGGCACTTAACTCCATTAAAAACTCCACTATCCATTCACAACTAAGCCAAAGGTCAGGAAAATGTAAAAAATCATCTTTCTTTCATTAACACAAATTTAAATGTCATATAAAAAGGCCTACAACAAAATATAGTAATTTCCAGCTGCCTAATCGTTATCTCATCCTCTTCCAGGCCTCAACACAACGCCTTTGCTAGGCTGCCTGCCAGTGATGTTTGGAATATTAAAATACACCAAATTTCTGCAAATACTTTGTGTTGCAAAATGTGCTCTGATGGGCAAAACTGAAGCAAATATAAGAGCAACCTGATACTATTCACCATAGATGATGAGGGAAGGGAGAATACTGTGTGCTGTCAACTCCCCCTCAGGTTTGTATCCATATTCCTAGAAGAGTTCAGTAACAGGAGGTTGGAGGTTAGAGGTGGCCAAGGACAGATTTTGGTTCCCAATTAACACTACTGAGCCATGAAAGCCTTGCCTAGCAGGCGCCATCACATACAAACTATCCTCCCACTGCACAGGGCCCTTGCTCTCTGCAGAGTTCAGTGTCTCCCGGCTTGCTCAACAGTGTAAGCAGAGAGATCATTAGTTATGACTAGTAGAGTCTAGGAGATAATGTTGACTCTCATTTCAGGAACTATTAAGCTATAAACACTGCGCTGAAAGCCATTTATCTGCATGTTAAGATAAACAGAGAGGCTATTCAATTAAGTAGACTGCAAGAAATAAGCTACAGATGCCAAATCGAACAACTTTTACACTCTAAAAGACAAAATCTGTGCATTTAATAAGCACAACTTTATACCAAGAAATTACTCACATGAAGTTCATAAGCAGCACAGCTTAACTACCCCACCATGTCTGATTAAAAAATACAAATCAAAGTGTAATTACAAAACAGTTAAATCCAAGCAATGTAAATTACACGCGCTTACAATTTGCAAGTTCCTACAGCAGCCACCAGTGATGGTGTACAAGGTTACGAAGTGGCAATTTTCATACGGCAGTATTTACATTTTATCTCCACATCGCTACAATTTGAAAATGAGATGCTATTCCAGACCTCCACAAATGAGATAAATGCCTAAGCTGTCATGTTCAAATCTGCACTTGCTAAGGAGAACATTCTTCCTGAGATAAGCTAAAGAGTATGAAATTAATCTCTTGAGTCTTGCCAACCAATCAGATTTTTTAACTGAGTATTATTCATCTTTTTGGACATATCACTATGAGATCTTTAAGATACCAGCTTAAAAAAATGTAAAAAAAAACCCAACCTCAAACCACTAAAAAGCATAACTACAAAATAGCTTCAGTATCATTTAAAAAGATGTAAAATACAAGGCATTCTAAGCTTTAAAAAAAAAAAAAATTGATTTTTTTTTTGTCCCCCCACACACAAAAATTAAAAACCTCATCTTTCTCTGCATTTCCAGATGCCAGAGATTTTCGAGCCAGCTCTGAGGTCAGACAGGGGAACACACAGGTGCACCACGCATTGGCAGCTGAAAGCTTGCAAGGTTGTGCCGGAATCTGATCTGCCCCCTCTTCCCGCATTCCTGCCGGCATTATAAACGCTCCCTGAAGGAATAATACCCTAATACGGACTAATTTTCCACCAACAGCCCCAGCCTCATTAAACCTCTTCTTTATCAGCATTGTTCAAAGCAGTTTTTCTGGTAATATTGAACTCTTCTACACCCATTTATAGAGAAAAGAAACTCCTTTTATGTTCTCTCCAGTATCATTTCTCCTACTCAGGTCCACTGGCACTACACAACAGATTTAATAAAAATATTCAGTTTCATCATATGGTACTAAAGTCCTGAAGACTATGATATGGATTAAGAGAGAGAGAGAGCAAGACAGAGAGTGAGAGAGAGAGAGTGTGTCTGTTCCAATAAAAGAAGACATCACTCTCCCAACAGGATTTGATAGATTTCTATGAGTGACTCCTCCCAGCAATCAGGCAAGCCCAGGTGAATTAAGAGGACAGTATTCCTAAAGCAGGTGTTTTTCAGAACCTGTAATTCTTCACACTCCTTAAATGGCCTTTTACCCTTCCCTAGAAAAATCCTTTTGCCTCCAGTGACATCACAGAGACTCTTAACATGAATAGCCTTTGCCACTACAATAATTAAAAATTTGAACATGCCGTCACCTAGCTTCATTGTGGAGCCAAAAAAGGAGGTAGTCTGCATTCAAGCACCCTGTGAAGTAACAAAACCTAAGAGTGAAGTTATGACATGCTGATACCAGAAGTGAGTCCTCTTCCCAAAGTGATGAACACCCATGGCATCTAATCCCAGATGCTCCATGATGCACCTTGCCCATCTGCAAGTCACTGATGCAACTATGTTTTTTTACAACCATTTCTGTTTCACAGATGAGCATTTTTATTACAAGACGGACAGAAGAACACCATCTGCAGACATTCCTTCTTCCCCAGCTCCATCCAGATTATCTTGAATGGCCTGAGACTTGAAATACAGCGGAGGATAACACAATACAGAACAGAAATGCAGCCAGAGGATTTCTGCCTATCCTAACTACACACTCTAATAACAATTCAGAAATGACAAAACCAGTTGTACTGTGAGTTGCTAGTTCAGAAGAAAACAGCAGACCAAACACTGCTGTATTTTCCAGTGATTGTTTTGCCTGCTGTTTAAAGTACAAACACCCATGAGAGATTCCCAGAAATATGGACACTAGGAAAAGAAAATGCAGGCAAAAGTACTGGGGGACCATGCATCCATGGTCTTTCTACCAGTTTAATTCCATCTAGCTGGCATATTTCAAAAGAACTATAAACAAGCAAATATATTGTTTACATATTATGTATATAAGATACATATTCTATCTAAATGCTACAAGTATCAATAAATAATAAACCTCTTAGGGCTCTAAACTGAGGAAACACAGACTTAGTTCCACTGAACAAATCACTGTGGAAATGAAATAATTTGAAAATAGTGCTACAATTCAATATGATAATGTCAATATAAGCAATATAAGTATGAAAGCTGTGGTCCTTATAACCATTTTTCTCTTGTGCACAATGAACACAAGGGCATGGTATAACATTTTGTTCACACATATTTGATTACAAAATAAAGCACATAATCATAAAATAATGATGATAAAACAATGTTTCCCATATTTTATTATTCTGTTCTTCAAATCACTCTTCCTTCTCGTTTCTCTTAAACCTAATTCCTCCAAAATGTTTTAAAGATTAAATTTTTCTCCTTTTTTAATATATTTATTTCTTTTTTTTCAATTAACCTATTAAAATTGAATCAGAAACCCTGACTTCAGCAAAAATCAAAAAGAGGTTTCAACTAATGCCAACAAAATGCAATAGTGTGGGTCTTGCAGAAACTTCACTAAAAAGGTGGCTATGCTCACCACTATGAATTTAAAATACTGAAATTAGTTTTTTCTTTCCCTTTTCTTCTTTTAATCTATTTAAAAGAGATGAAAATTGTCATCCAGCTAAGTTTCATTTCTTTCAGCTCCAGTCAATCTCTGAAAATACTCCAAGGCATAAGAACAAGGGGTCTACAGCAAATATGTGTTTCAAGCTGAGATGCTGTGTAGTTTCAGAGAGAAAGAAAAATATTTTCCCAAGCTTTCAACTTTTCATTTGTATAAAATAGTGTATTTTACAGCTAAGTAAAGATGTAAAATTAAACTTCTTCATCAGTGTAATGCACTGTAGCTCACTACAAATACTGTTAACATACCTAAAGGCATTAATTGTGCAACATTTTCCATCAGAATATGAAAGGAAATAGAGGCCAAATATAGGATAAAAGAATATAAAAAGTCAGCTTTCTTCCATAAAATAGCAGAATTCTTAAAGAATGTGTTAGTGGTCAAGTCTGACAAATAAGAGGTTGTTTCCACGCTACACATCCTGACTATTGGTTTGATCAACCTTAACTAAGAAATAAGGAAAAGTATTTGGATATTCTGTAAATAAGCACAGGGATTATTATTTACCCATAAAGTTCTCTGAAATTACTCCCTCTCAGCTTGTATTTCTTACTGCTGCTCTTTTAATGCACCACTGCTAAATCAATTCCCCACACAACTTTTCAATAGAGGGATGACTTGCTGAAGTCCTTTCCTGGGTAGGGACCATACCAGATAAAACAACCATTATCACTGAGTTCCAGTCAGATAAAGAAGGAAAAGGTTAAAAACTGTTTTTAAAGATGAATGTGATTATTACAGACATTCCCACTTTTCTACATGTAATATTTTATATTTGTACACTGCCTTCCTTTTCAAAGTAGCCTCCCCTTGGACTGAAGCTTGTGGACAGAAGTCCCATCTGTATGAGTTGAAGAACCAGATTTATCTGCATGTCCAGACAGTACACAAACCCTTCCAAAAAGGGCAGTTGATTTACTCCAACACAGCATTCACGTTTTTCTCCCTAAGTTACCACCATGCTTAAGGAAACACATTTCAAAGATTTAATAATACATTCAGCAGAAAATCAATCTAAACACTTAAATATGCATGACATCAGAAAATATGTCAGATTTAGTAATTTTCTTCTATAAAATACACCACAGCTAACTAATCTTACCCAAAAAACGTTTCTTTAGAACACTGCAGGCCCCCACGTTGGAAACACCTACTTTGTCCACCAACAGAAGTGATATGGAACACACATGGCACAAACTCAGGAATACCAATCAGAAATTCAGCTGCAACTATGACTGTCTGCCAGATTGATAGTGAGGCATGGCTGCAGGAGCAGAGCCTCAAGCTCTTCAGGAGCAGAGCCACAAGGCACACATTCCAGCAGCTGGGCTGTACCAAGAGAAGTCAGAGGGAGTATTACTGGGGAGGAAATGTCATGGGTACTCTCTGCTATCTTTGTCTTGGAAGTTAGTTTAGAACTGGAGTTTAAAACCTTGACTCCATACATGAGAAAAACATGAAGCTCACATCAAGCCTACAGATGGAGGAAGTGTTAGTGGGCTAAACACGACTTCTCACTAAATGTTAGCCACCTAACCTGAAAACAAGCAAGAATGAATCTTTTAATAGCTACTTGAAAGAAAAAGGTTAATAAATTTATGTTCAGAAAAGTCTAAAATACACTCTGAGAGAAAAAAAAATTATTGTACTACATCTTTTTCTTACTCAGCAATAGAACGGCTTTTATGAAAACCTAAGAAGCTACATTTAAAGAAAGGAGAAAAAGAGGAAGAGTTAAATACAAAAGCAACAGAATTAGAACTTTGTAATTTATTCTACATCCTGCTGGCTGCAGTTTCAGTAGGTGATACACACTCAGGAGAGAAACAACCCTACTTCTTCAGTTTTATTCTCATCAGCACCACCAATGTTAGTTATAAAATTGAGCAGACTCAAATCCAAAGCTCGCCGTGTTTCAGGAAGGAATCAGTGATTTCTACAAACTGTTCGTACAGCTTTAGTACAGGGCACAATCTAAAATTTTCAACTCTTTAAAAATCTTAAAGTTATAGAATGGAATCCCACACTTTACTACAAGCATTTTTAGTTTTGCCATCACTTGCAACGGGTTTATTAGCATTTCAAGGCAAGACGTCACCTGCAGAGAACTCCTCTTCCTTTCTCTGTCAGTTAAAGAAAGTCAATTAAAAAATTTATGTAATGAAGTAATTCCCCTGTTTCTTGCCTGCATCTTAGCTCCCACTGAAAATAAATTGAGTTATGATGTTAAAAATTAAGGTAAAATAAAGACCAACGTGCACTGTAATAGATTTACAGGGTCCCTTTTGGATTTCACATTTATTGTCCTGTAACCCATGAAATACTAGGGAACCTTGGGAAGAAGTCAAAACCCTTGACTTAAAAACCTTACACCCATTCAGAAAGAGATGATTAGGAACAACAGTATTCTAGCATCATATTTCTGGTTCCCTTCACTAGTATAAAATGGTTTCAGATTCAGCAGTAATATTAATCGAGTGTTTTAAGACCACTTTTTCCTTTCCCTGCAAAGTTTCTCCTTAGCACTCTCAGGAGTGTTTGCTTCTGCCAAATATAAATTCAGTTTCTGCCGGCAACAAGCATGGCAAAATGAGGCTCAGCACACTTCTAGCAAGGAACAGATGTATTTTATATAGATCATTTTATTAGAATAGTTCAAAATACTGCCAAATTAAAGGTGAAAAAACCGATGCTTTTCAAACATGCTTACAAGAAACCATCATAATCATGCTACTCCACCTGTAGCATGATGTTGTATTACTTACAGAAGTTCAAAAAAGTTCAGTAAAACAGATTAAAAGAAGTATACAAAAAATAGAAATAAAGAGCTTTCAAACTGAAATATGTGAACAAGTGATTAAAAAAAAACAAACAAAACCACCCCACTGAAAAATAACCAAAAATCACACATCTTAGAGATATCTTAGAGATGTGGAGGGAATGGGAAGAATCTGTTAAAGAACTAAAGAACAGAGGCACTAGAAAATTTCCCTTAGAAATATCTTCTCCCTATCCCTGCAGAATTTCATAGTTCTCCTGTATGCCGATATTTGTTTAACCCGCCCTACAGCAGACACAGATCATCCCACCAGTGTTTCCTTCCTGTCACTTCCACCCTTTTCCAGGAGAAAGTCAGCTCAATACTCCTTCCCACTTCCCTCAGCAGAGGATATCCAAAATCCTCCAGATGACATCACAGGACTGTCTGACAGATGGAGCCCAATTTTTCCTCAATAAAGCCAGCCATAAGGTCTGAACAGGCTGACACTCAGCTTCGTCTCAAGAAAAGGTGTCCAGGGGTTCATCCAAGGAGAAGAGATGGAGGACAATGTGCTCAAGCTATTAGCCCTGCTTACGAACTTCTGAACTCACCCTGCAGCAATTAGGGTATCAGCAAAGGACTGCACTTCCATAGTGACACCAGCTAGGGAGCAGTTCCTGCCAAAAGAAACACCCCTGTCAAAATTCCTCTGCCAGCAGGGATGTGCAGGTGTTTCCCTACTCCTAATTTTGTACCCCATTGGTTGAAGGACCTCTTCATCTTCCAGTCTGAAATAACATGTGCTGGGAGTTCCCTAAGGTGTAGAGATTATTGTTAAAGAAAAACAGATGATGGAAACTGAAACCTAAATAATCCAATTTAGGCTGTAAAGAAAGAAAAGCTGGCGGCTGGCAGAATTTGGGCAGGTGTCCTCTCCTCCCATTTAAGCCATCAAAACCTAGTCACTGAAGTTTCCTCCCACATAACACAGACACAATGACAAAGAATAATTTCCTGGACTCATTCTTCCAAAGTACCTTAACATTTCTAAAGCATCTTTTGCTCCTCTTCGCCTGTGGGCAGACAGCTTACATTTAGGCAGTTAAAGAGAGGTGACACACTGTACTTCCATGGTTTGCATGCATTTCATCTTTTGCACTTTGTGTTCATTAAAGACATGAATTAGAAGCAAGTATTTTCCTGCATGTGTCTTGCAAAGAAAAATAGGACACAACGTCTGAAACACTTAACTCTGTGTACTGTTTTGATGCCTCTTGCCAAAACCAGACACAGTGATGCTCTTTTGCCAGCTGTGGTCCACAGGACGCCAGTTAAGAGCTTTTTTCCTCCACAAAAAGCTATCTAAAGCACAACTTCTCCATCCTCCTGTTCCAAAGATGCGTGTTTCAGGCTGCAGTAAATTTTCTCCTTTCAACCAGAAGCTCTGTGACACAACCCAGAGGCTGAAGGAGATGTAAACTATTTACCCTCCCTCAGTGTACGTTACTTTTGCAAGCCAGCAGGCCAGCCTCCCCGGGCCATGTTTGTTTATAAGGCAAGCGTTTCCCGCTCCTGCAGGGCACTCATGGAAGGAGACGCCTGGGAGTTTCTGTCTGAGGAAAGCCACTGTGTGATCTGCATTTCTGGCAGGAGAGATGCTTTGTTTAACTTGAAAATAGCTTCAAAAAGCAGCACAGGAAGTGCATTATCCCTGAAGAACCTGGTGTCACCAACAATGCTGCCATATGAGTGAGAGGAGAAGACATTCCTACGGAGAAATTCCAATGGAAGCATGAAGCAACCTTCAAACCAAAACCCAACAAACCTTGACAATCTCCCAGTTAAAACGTGGGAGATCTGGTTTCACATGGAGGCTGTGTGCTTTCTCTCCATCTCTCTTTTTCACTCTCACCTCTGTAATAATTCTCCCTGGATGGTCTCTCTGTCGGTCATTATGCATTTTGGGGGAGTTTTGTTTGGTTGTCTTTTTTTTTTTTCAATAAAACAGGGGTGCCAAACCTTCAGAATGATTGTGTAAGGAACTTTCACATTTGGACACTACTAAAAATAAAAATTGGAAATAAGCTTAAGTAAGTTATTGAAGCTTCCTCCAGTTCCAGCCAACCTGTAAATGTAATTTTGAATGCATATTGTTCAGACCACATGATTTAGTTTATTTTCTAGATTATTTACTCCTTCTTGTATTTGGGGGTTTGTTGCTTAGAGCTAGCAATGTTTACATGGAAATGTTATTTTGAAAGGAAAGTATTTACATTTTACTGAGAACAAGTTGTACTCCCACAATTTCAAAAATCCTTCACTTATTTAGTTGAAACTACTAGTCAAGTGTAACTCAAATTTGTGAGTACTTTGGGCCCAAACCCAAACATTTTTCTGCCAGTCTTTATTTTCTTATACTTTTTAATTGTCTTAACTTTTTAATCAGCTCTATCCATCATATCACCTCCCAGTTTTCTAGGAGAAAAATTAAGAATAATGATGAAAAAAAACATTGGGAATTTCCTATTCTATCTATACATTTTAATAGGATGCTAAGGTCACACATTTGACTAAAAAGAAACACAAGACAAAGCCAAGTAAAGTGTATTTCTCCAAAAGTGGAATTGATGGAGAGTCAGCACTTAGAAAATTTAAAGGAAATCATGTGACATATTGAGACAGTCAAATATCTACAATTATGATAAAAACTTACAAAAGCCTTATTTAGATGTGAAAATCAAGTGATCTGCTGGGTCCTAGGTAAAACAAGTCAGCATTTCACGATCCTCTTGGTATTCAAGACTTTGTCACACTAGGCAACAGAAATTCAGGAAAATACCCATTCCACAAATTTACCTCAGAGCTTTGGTCCCACAAATGTATCAATGATTCACTTAGAAGTAATTCTGGGGTTTAATAAGGCTTAATGCAAACCATACTCTTGTTTTGGTTTTTTTTTTAATATGTAAGGAGGCTGCTATTTCACACTGCTGATTAAATCCCAGAGGTGAAACAAGGGTTTTGGCCACAGCTGGGGCCAGCCCTGCCGGATAAAAAGTATCATGTAGGACACACCACATATTTCCCACGGAATCACAGAAAAGTGGCATTTTGAGAGGAAGAGAATTGTCTAGTAGCTCTCCTTCTCAGAGCAAATCACTCAAGCCTTTTCAAAACATTTTGTTGAGTGAAGGCTGATTGTGCTTCTTTCCATTTACTTATTAAGAGACAGCAAGGAAGAGAGAAGGAAATAACTAACATAAAACACAGATGAGATGTAGAAACAAGGCTGGCTAAGGGTTGTGTCTCCTCTCCCACTGCTGTGTTGCAGTGTGCACTGTTTCACACATCATGCAAACTTCTTAGGGCAGCTCATTTTCACTTCCTCCACAGCTTCATTTCTATTAGCATGGGGCTGCTTGAGTTTAGTATGGAAGGAGAAGGTTTAAATTTGCCTTTCAAACCCTGCATGGCTCTTTGTACAACACAGGTACAAGCTAATACAGTCTGCATTTGCTAGTAAAACAACTCTAAGCTTCAGCATCAAATAATACACAAATTCAGCACTGATTAAATGGTGCTCCTGATGTGTAAATCTCTACTAAGCTACAGGGCAGCCTTAAGAAAAGCTCTCCAGTTCTGGCAGCAAGCCTCATCCCCAGTTTGGACTTTTAAGGGTAACTTCAGCATGCTTCACATAGCACCCTACTGTTAACAACCACTCGTCACTCCTTTCCTGTCTCCTCTGCTTTCAGCCCACCTGGTAGGGTCATTACTTAAACCAACAGAAATACATTTTTCAGTAACATTTTCAGGGTATTAAATACCTTTTAAAGATCAGAATATATCAGACGCCCAGCTTTTTTTTCCTTATCTTTCAACAGTTAGTGTTCAAAATGTCAGTCAGGAGCAATATGGTGTAGGATATTTTGCTGTTAGTACAGAACAAATATTTAGGTAGAGGACATGTAAAATCTATGGGGTAAATCTTAAGTAATTGCTAGCAACTGCAGCGAGTAGTGCTGCACAGGAAATGTACAGGTTTATTTTGAATGGTGTAATATATTATTCTTCATAAATATTTGCCCCTGAAAATAGGACCAACTCATGCAATGCTCTTCATTCTCCACAGAGATCTGTACTTTGTATTAGTATATCCTGCTAGGGTAAGAATGCATGAATGTTGTTCCCCACAGAATAATACGAGAAGGCTGAAGAAAATCTCACTAGAATGACAGTTAAAGTTTGCCAAAAACCACCAAAAAGAAAACCCCTCTTTATTCACCAGCTCAGATATTAACCTTCACTTATGTAACTTTAAATGGAAGTTATAACCTCAAAACTGGTGTTTATAAGTAAAATGCCCATTGTAGTAGCATTTTTCATTATAAATGAAACTTGCTCACACTGGATATGTGTCTGTACTTCAACCATCCTGTTGCCAGCTGTGTGAAAAACAGCAGTGAAGGTGCAGAAAAGAATGGATTCAGTTTTTTTATGTTGGGGGTTAGTTTCAAGTGGTTGGCAGTAGGATTTACTTCCATGCCCTACAGATCAGAGGCAAAACAGTCATGTGAATTCCTTCTCCATTATCACCTTTCTGTCTCCCAGAAGCTCACCTTAATTCATTAACAGAAGAGAGAGGTGAAATCCTTTCAGTCAAAACACTGCCTTTGGTTTCTCACAATGCACTGGGATTACTTCTGTATGAGACAGAATGTTGCCCTTTGCTGGGATTTTGTACAATAAATACTATCTATTATTTTATGACTTTAATCATGTTTGAACCAATGATAATTTGGGTGAGAAACTAATCTGAGAAACTTGTTTAAAACTTGGGTTTTAAACCACTATGCATGCCTCCATTGTATCTTTTAAAGTGAGACTCCAGTTCTCATCTCAGTCTTCCAAGTGCTGACAGAAGTGCAGCCTTCAAGTCCAGTGCTGTTACTCATACATTGAATAGATGCTGATGGACACATTTGCTAGCAGACACATTTCGTGTATAGAAAACAGTGAGAAATATTGTGGGAAGTGCTGAAGTGAAACTCAAAGCTCTGGCATTTCCTTCAGAAGGAATAAAACAACAAAGCAATCTTAGGAAGCATTATTGTGACGAAAGAACCCAATAGTACAGCCGTGTGAAAAACCCGGACAAATAATGCTTGTTCGGTTAACATGAGATACATTGCTAAGGCCCTTTTACACTCTTTCATAGAGAAGTCGATTCTCCATGTCCTGAATAGACTGAAGAAATGTGAATGTTTAATTTTAGAAGAGTCTTCAAATTAATAGATCATCAAGATATTGGGATTTTTTTTCCAACCATCCAATGCAATTAATATGCATCAATTGAGACCCAGATATTCCACAGGAGTATGAATGTCTTTGCAAGGGCAAAGATGGGAGATTACATCTCATTCTCTTCTGCATGCTGCCTGAATGTGCACACTGCAGACTGGAATAAAAGACAAGTTTCTGCAATGCTGGGAAAAGCAGCTGGATTTAATTGTTTGTAAATTCACCCTGCGGTGTTTTGTCCTATCTACTGAACAGTAAACTGTCACCTCAGTCATCCTCCTAGGCAAAATAACAAAGGAGCTAATCCTGATTAGGTCTAACATTGTCTGAATCACATTTATGTTCACCCTGAAACAACAGGTCACAGAAGTTAATCCAGCCTGCAAAAACATCTAGAACCAGAAAACCCATCAGGCAGAGTACAAGTCATATCCCCAGTCACCTGATATGAGCCATACACCTCGTCTTAGCAAGAATTAACCCACTGCAAAAATTTAACCATTGGCAACCTCTTCAACTGCCTTCCTTTCCTCTCTTCTCTTTCCCACGTTTCCCAGGAACAAAAACAGAGCTAGCAATACATAAAAGGAAGGTGGAATTGCATCCTTGTATACGAATTTGTTAAAAATTTGAGATTTGCTGAAGATCTTAATCAAAAGGCCTAAAAGAGGCAAGACTCTGCAGGGAGAAGCTTGTGTTAGCATAACCTTTCTGAGGAAGGTGAACGGGGAAAATTAATCAGAAAAAGTCCTCCAGGAGACCAGTTTGCAATGCTGGGTCTCTGTAACAGGGGGAGGGGGAGCAGCAATCAGGGGGAGCCTAAAGTTTATCCAAGGGAGGCTACATTTTATTCCTTCTCAGGCTTGACCAGACACTGTACTTTACTGCTCACAAACTGGCAGGACAAGAAAAACATGTGCTGACAGGTTGGATATCACCAAAATGAAGGTGTCAGCCTTACTCTGAGATCACTCAACTGAACAATTGTGTAAGCTCATCCAGAAGCATTTCACCGCTAATGGCCAGCAAGCCAAGTTGCTGGCTTGCTCATTTCCTTCTATGAATACAGGCCAGCACACCTGAATCTTACAGCAGAATAAAGGAAAATCAAGAAAGCTCCTGCTAAACTTACTGCTTATAATGAAATCACTGCAAGATCTTTTTATGCAGACCTTTTTTGGGCCATTTCCCAGGACGAAGCAACAGCTGTCTTTGCCAATCTCCTCACAGGCAAAGAAAATTTTCAAGATTAATTGCTCTGATAGAAAACAGGAGATTATTTTTTTCCCTTTGCTTTGTTAGTGTTGCTTCTCCTGCAGTCAAGTTTCTATCCTGAAGGCTCTTCCAACTGTGAATTAATTACAGGTTTGATAAGCTGCATACCTGTTGTTCATAGAGATCAGGAGTGGTAAACTTAAAACCCCTTTTATTTCCTAGAAAACTTTATTTCCTGGAAGACTGTAAAATTAATTTCCCACTTCTCCAAGAAAGCTCATGAGAGGCAATTGTTGATGTTCTCCTATGGTTAGAAGTACAGCAAAAGGAGACCTCTGCTGAAAATTGGGCTTTAGGAGAGGACAAGGGCCTGAAAACATGGCAACCCTTGTTCTTCTCCTGAAGAGCTTCCAACTAACCCATAAATGAAGGTAGCAGAGCACACAATCCAGACTGGTGCGTGCCCTTGATGAAACCCATGCTACACAGGATGTCGTCCTTTTAAATTAGGACATTTAACAGATGGATATGGCCAAGAACCAGAATTGCCTGTTCTTGTTTAAGAATAAGCTCTCCACCCAAACAAAGTATTAATGTGTCACTCTGTATAATAAATACATGACTTGCTATACAAAGAAGTAGAGTTGAATGGCTTTGGCCTTGCCTCAAACTAATTTAAGTCTGTATATAACAAGTTCCTCTGACAATGAATTGTGTAACGTCTACAAGACAAAAACCGGCACACTTCGTTAGCTGCAGAAAGACAGGTGGACTGACAGAAACTTCCACTTAGTGCTTTATTGGCTGCCTGCCATAGTTTGAATGGGGGAAATTATGAAAAAATTGAACACATGACTTTAATAAGCTTCAATATAGATCGCTGTCTGGTGGAAGCGAAGCTTTACAATAAGTTACTCTGGGTCTAGTCCTTACCGCTAAGAACAAATGTGTTGTTTCAGATGTCAATCATTTTTTCTTGGTATTATTTGAAAAGGTTAGTGAGAATACTGACATGTGGAATTGAAGATGACACGAAGCAGCCATGGCAATGATCTCCCTCCATATCCTGTGAGATAGCCAGGCTCCCTCCGTGCCAGTGGTGAAGTACCTCCCTGAGCACAACAGGGAGATGGCAGCAGCATCTGACTCCAGGAATGCCAAGCAAAGAGCAGCTGCTGCTGCTGCTGCAGGAGGTCAACATCAGCCTTTCCAAGTGGAGTTGTTCTCTGCCCACAGCTGAGCTTTGGATACTTCACAGATAAATAAAAAAAAAAATCTTATCAAATATTTAGGATGGACAGGTCTTGATGCAAAGATGTCCTACAGGGGTTTTACAGTTCAAGATCCCACCTCCAGCAATTGAACTAGCTGTGAATAAGATAGCAAATAACTCATCACTTCACACTCACCATGAGGTCGGGGAGGCATGTAGTTAATGCTTGTTCCACGTTTTGAGCAGCTTAAATGAAAGTTGAGGTTTGGATGAACCACCAAGTCTCCTTGCCAACCAATGCTCTTCCTTCCCCGGCCAAGCACAACCTGCCTTTTTCAAAAAAACTCACCCCAGTTACCCCCCAAGGGGACTGCTCTTTCAGCAATAAAAGTCTGCAGGGAACTTGTTCAGGACTGAAGCAGGACATTGATCTGGGAAGCAGTCACTGGCCCTCTTGCATGAAAGCCTGCCTACATGTGAGCCACAGAAATCCAGGCTTGCTGGAACTCCTCACATGGGAATGGGGGCAGAGAGACTGACCAGAGCAAGAGCAGCAGTGGTCCCAGCCTCCCACACAATTTTTTCCTAGTTCTCTATCAGAAGAAGCAGCAGGACAGCTTCTCCCCATCCTCACACCCACCTGCCAACTCCAGCTCCCTCCCCTGGCAGCACTGAGGATGTATTTTCATGTGCTGCTGCCTATACTATTATATTCTGTAATTTTGACCTGCTCTCAAACCCTCTGTAAAAATAGTAGCAATTATTAACAACAGGAACAATGTGCACTGATGACAAATCCATATGAGACATTTCTGACACACCACAAATTCAGTAAGGGCAAGTCCAAATAATGAACTGTCATAATTTGGCACACAAATGCAACATGGAGAACAACTGGCTAGTCAATAATCTGCAGCATTAGACAGGAGGTCACTGACTTAATGTGAGTCATCAGTGTAATAATTTATGAGAAAGCAGTTACAATATCAGGAGATATCAACAGACTGTTCCGTGTAAGAAAGGATAAACAAGCCTCCGGCTCGGGGCAGGAAATTCACTTCAAGAGCAGTGTTGTGCTTCAGGCAGCATCGCTCCCAGGGCAGAAAAACTTGTGAAAAACAAATCCAGAAAGTCACAAAAAGTATCTTCACTAATTTGAAAACAATTAATTATGAGGACAGATTACAATTATGAGATTTGTTCAGTCTAGAGACAAGGGCTACATGGTAACAGCTCTGAAATAAGTAAAAAGCCTCCGCAAAGACAGATGAAATGTACCCCTGCTCCACGTGCGCTTGCACAAAGTGAGAAACAAAGGCTGAAATTTGAACACTGAGATCTCAGACATCCAGAAGGTCAAGTTTTCTTTGAAACCCTAACAATGAATGGAAACAGAGTGTTTACAGAGGTGCAAAAATAAACACTTATTCCCAGAGGTTTAAAAAATTATTAGACAAACAGGTGTCAGAAATGGTTTAGGTACAGTGCCTTCAAGTTGAGGGACAGCCTAGACAATTCAAAGTTCTTTGCAGACTTACTGTCTGTCACTCTTTACAAATTTACCTCAAAATGCAAACTGAACTCATTCAAAAACTGAATCTATATCTCTTCATTTTTAGTACATAAACATTTAATTAATGTAATTCCGCCTTTTAATTTCATAACACTGAAATTCTAACTTGGCCTAATGAACAATAAAGAAAATAACCTAAACCCAAAATGTTTTAATTTAACATTCATAAAACACCTATTATTGTATTACAGAGACTCCGTATTAATTGCTAATTAATTGTTAATTGCTCACCAAGCCAAATGACCCATCCTCCACAGAGTTCTTATCAAGACACTTCCATCACTGGAATTTCAAGATTCCAACAATAATGTTCCCATTATTGTATTCACATCAGAACATGAATAGAGGTTAGATCAGTTGTAGCATCTGTCTTGGTGACAGTCTGAAATCCTAGAATCATAAAATGGTTTGAATTGTAAGGGACCTTAAAGATCTTAAAGGTCATCTAGTTCCAAGCCCTCTGTCCCAGACTGTTCTCTCCAAATAGAGGTTTAAAAAAAAAGGAAAACAACAGCTGTAGAATTGCTAAGGATCTCAGGGGGCAATTTTTTTGAAGATACACTGAATCTTTGGAAATAAGAAGACTACAGTATTTTGTTTTTTCTTCACTCTGGAGACTCAGAACTTGCAGCAAGCCTAAAGTTAAATTAAAACATACTTTTATTACACTTTGAACATTGCAGTGTGTTTATTTGATCATGATAGCTTAATCTCAGAAGAACAAAGCAGCATTAAAAATCACTCTCTGACTCTACCCATGTTTCCTAATCTCCTCCGAGATTATTTTTAATGCAAGCAAGAAAACATCTCTTTCAAATAAGAAAATCCATACCACATTTGTCTTCAGACCTTTAATTGTTTAATGCTATTTCCCTAGGAAGATGTTCAGTTTCATCTACACAATCCTTCTTTTTTCTCTTTCTTTTCCAAAAGGCTAATCAATATTTTAAAATATAACGTTACTTTATAAATCCCTTGATTTTTCAAATCAGTCAAACCCAAACCGTAACAAATAACACAATTCACCATGTCTTCCCCTGTTCAATGTATGTGATCTCTTGTGAATAGCAGCTTCTGCCAGTTGGGGTTTTGGTCGTCAGAGCAGCAAAATTTTCCTTTCCAAAGCTTTATGTTCTTTGTGCACAGCTGGAGAATTTCGTATTTAGCAGAGAATTGCCATGTATATACAACTGAATTGTTAGGCCAAAAACCGACAGGGAAGGTGAAAAGTAGTATTTGCAGTGTAGTATGAAAGAAGATGTCAAGTCAATAAGGGCCACGCATAAGAGTGGAGATGAAGAGCCACCACTCAGCTGGACTCAAGCTGCCAGGCTTTTATAATATCAGTTCTTTATTAACAGGAATAACATTTTCCTTATAGCCTGGATCCCTAACAGGCAAAAGAATGTTTAAAAATAAGGAGGAAAAACGTTATTGGAACGAGTTCCTTCATGCGTCTTCTTAGGGGGGTTAAAGGACACACAGTGTTGCAGAAGCGTCTTCCATTCCCTTATGGTCTGTCTGTGTCCAGTGAATTTCATGGGAAATTTCCAAAGAGGACACACTGTTGGAGCACAATACACTTCAAGGATACTGTGTTCAGCTCCATCCAGCAGGTGTTTCGATGGAATGCTCTGCCTGAAACCTGCCTTTTGACTACTATGGCTTTGGAGACCTTCCGAAAAGAGAGACTTGACAAGGGCACTGAGCTTTGTTTAAAGAACTTAATCCTTACTCTTCCAGCTGCCAACAGGGAAAGTCTATGTTTTGCCTAAGTAAAAAATTCCTTTCTTAGACTCAAGAGATGAAAGGGGCAGAGAAGAACAAACACCCTCCACGAACAGCCAAGTTAACATCCCCAACAGCTGCCTGTTAACAGCAGCAGAAACATCCCTTTTCACTTTGACAACACATATCAAAGTAAAAAATCTCTGCCAGGTGGCATTAGGCACTACAGGAATACAAAAAAAACATCCAAAGAACAACCTGATCCTGTGAGACTCCAAGTTCCTCCCTCCTGTTGAAATGAATGGTGTGGAGGGTGCTACCAATGTAACCTGGGCAATGAATCACATGCCAAAGGCTACAAAGCATAAGCCATTCCAGTGCTATACTGAGCATTATTGGAAATATTTCCAAAAAATGAGAAAAAATCCTTTGATTTAAACTGAAGTTCCAATCTTGGATGCACACATTGCCATGAGATTTCCATTACTCCTAAAATACTGATAATGTGAGTCCAAAGAAAAAAATGTTCGATGTGTTCGTAGATTGATTTTTTTTTTTCTCCTAAGACCTTTACTTTTATCAGTGGCACACCAACTTAGAGACTTTAAAAAGTATTGGGAAAGAACATGGGTGGTGAACCACTGGAAAAAAGTTGCCAGAGCAGCTGTGGATGCCCCATGCCTGGAAGTATTCAAGGCCAGGTTGGACTGGGTTTGAGCCACCTGGTCTAGTGAAAGGCGTCCCTGCCCACGGCAGAGGCAGCAGTTGGAACAAGATGATCTTTAAGGTCCCTTCCAAACCAAACCATTCTGTGATATTTCAGTACAGCAGGCTTGTAGTAAATCTAGTTTGAAGCATTACAGTACATTTCATGAAGCTTTTCTTAAACAAAATCTTTACTCACAAGCAGAAGAGTTGGAATAAGGAGTGCATTTGTTGCAGCTCCTTCAAAGATCTGACCTAGAATGGCCCAATAATAAATCAGTAACACCCCCCCACCCAGCTGTACTAATTCAGATCCCAGGGATATGAGGAGTTGAACTTCCCAACAATGTCACCTCCAAAGGAATATGCCAGCTCAGCAGGACTTTTCCAGCAGCCTTGCTTCCTGCCTGCGAGAGGCCATGGAAGTCGTGCAACAGCACAGTGGATGGTTTCCTCATCCCAGTATTTGGGAACTGATAAGGAAACCAAATGGGTTGAGAGATAGACCAAGCTGGACTGAAAAGCTGAGAAAAAGCATTGGACACAAACAAAACTGGTAAAGAGTAGAAGTGAGCTGGGAAATCTGGGAGCTATATAAACTTGCACAAGGAGGGGAATGTGCTGGGGGAAATTGAGTCGGGTGAAAACAAGAGGTGCTGGATGATTCTCTACAGCTTAGAACTGCAGTTTGATTTGCTGAATCTCATAACTCCTTTGTGGAAAAGCCTTTCTGCAAGGCCCTAGCAAAACATCCTATCCCTTCCAAGTGCTGGACACGTGGAGATTTGCAACCTATTCTTTGTGCCACTTTGTTCACTCAAGGGAAAAGTTTTGTGACATGGATATGCATGGTCATTGTGCTGCATCATGCTTTGGCACAATGGGGGGGTGTGCTACATGAGAGGACTTCTGTTTTCCACTTGATTTTTTTCGAAGTCTAAACAATAACCCATAAAACCACAATATGTTAGAAGCACACTAAAAAAAAAAATCATCAACTCACCTACCCGCCTGCCTACTAAGGAGATGGCTGAATTAGTGTTACCACTTATGCAAGTTTAATAAAGGATATTTATCACTGTATGTAGAACTCTTTTTTTAATTACTGCCAGAAAAGTAAAAAGTAGGTGAGGTAAATAACCACAAGTAGAAAAAAAACTCCTAAAAAAGGTAAAAGAGGAGGAACGATCTGCAAGCAATGCCACTTGATGCTTTGCTGTGACCTGTTTCCCCCAGCAGTACCTAGGGATGAAGCCAGAACAAACATCTAAGCCACTCTTTTCTGAAGCAGTCCCCAGTTCTTTGCTCCACTCCTCTGTATGCTCAACCTGAAAACTTCAGTTCTGATCACCCAGCACAGTCCGCAGTCACAGGTACCACTGATGCCAGAAAGGTGCTTCACACCTCAAGTAAGTGCATGCCAAAGGATGGAGCCCAGAGTGCTTCAAAACCAAGCATGTAGCAGAACAATGATGTCACAAGGGGATTTAGCCATATCAGAACACACTTCCTCTGAAAGAGACAGTCCAACCAAACATTTGGTTTCCTTCTGATTTGGTGGTGTTATTTTCACATCAGTGATCTGCTCCACCATGCAGCTGCCTCAGTCCCAGGGACAGGCAGAGAGAGGAATCAACAGCAAGGAGTTGTACACTGCTGCTCACATGCTAAATTAGTCTGGTTTTACCCAAATGTGAAACTACAGCCTCGGTGTCTTCTTCTAGCCTGAACTGTCCTCTGCCTTGATACTAAATGGGGGGACAGATAACCCTTTGTCTAACCTTGGTGATTTGTAAAACTAAACTTACACATTACAGTTACAGTTACAGTAATGATACTATAATGATGGGTGTCTCAGGAAAAAAACCATGAGGAAATGAATAATCATGGCCTCAGCAGGGTTTGAATAGCATGTGGTAAATAAGGTGATGGTCACACAAAATAAAATAATGAATAGGGACTCATTAGGTGAGGATTGCTCATCCTGTATACTGAAGAAAGCAGGGGTCCAATGGAAAAGCTAATCTGTTATCATGCACCTGAAGACTGCGCAGCAATGCATACACACAGAAGCCAAAGGCTGCATGTACAACGTAAACGCAGACAATTTGATTGCAGCACTACTAAGGGTATTTCATCTGTTTTGGGCTTGTGTAGAGTGACTTACTTGGTATATGAAACTTAACAGCTGACATCATTTAAGATCTATAAATTTTCTTTCTAAATGCCACTTTTCTCTCCTTAAAATGTATTACTTCGAGTGCATTAAGGACTTAGTTGAATTACTTGGTCCAGATCAGGAAGCAGCCTAGATTAACAGATTCAGTTTTGGAGTGCTGAGGTTGTAACACACACCCTGCCTCTGCCACATCCCTCCTCCAATGTTTCTTGCAAGGAGGCCAAAACACAGATGGCCTCCACCACTGAAGATCCTGTCTGAGAGTCAGGCAAATGGTGACAAACTCTCTCCCATTCTGCAAGGGAAATTTACTCTCCATTTTTTAGACTAAGCTGGACCAAGAAAAAAAAAAGGAATGTAACATGGCAGTGCCTCAAGGCCTAAGTGAGCTGACACTCAGATTTTGAAAGCCATTTGGTCCAGCATATGAAACAGCAGCAGTCTGTTACTGTTTATAATGTATCTACAAATATTTCTGTGGCCTTTGTCATCTGTGGAGACAGCTTCTCCCAATTAATGTCTCTCTTAAACAGCTACATGGAGTCAGACTGCATTATTATTTCCATTTTGCAGGAGGGAATGTAAAACAAAAGAACAGACCAGATTCACAAGAATTGAAATGAGCCAAACTTGGTTCAACTGCAGAACTTCTCTGGATCTGGATTCACAAATCAAATGAGCATCTAGGTGGGATTATTCTACAAAGCTTTGTATCTTTGAGAGGTTATTAGAGAACTAAATACAGTTTTTTTCAGAAAATTGAACTGTATTGTTTCCTTCAGTAAAGAGTTGGTTACTACCACTAAAATATTAAACAGACAAGAGAAACTGGAGCAGGAGGAATGCTAGGGTTATACCAGATGCTTACAATGATGAGTTTAATAGCTCTTTTTCACACTACTCATAACTGAATATTCCTCTAATACTGTCTATTTTATAAATAGAAGAAATAGTAGCCAACAAAAACTGAAAATATAAAAATCATTTATGCTGTCACACAGTAGGAAAAATCTTGTCATTCTAGCCAACAGTTTCAGAAGCACATATTTCTATACGTCTTTTAGATCTATGTAAAAATATAACAAAGATTTATACCACCACCTTTACTTAGCTCTGCAATAAGCCTTCTGGTGTAGACATAGGTGTTAAACTTAACCTAGTGTAAGTGTAAACCTAAGCACACAGGACCACAGCACTCCTCTAGCTCTTCAATCCAAGTGTGGAAGGTGTTTTCCCACAAGTACAAACAATTTGCTTGAAGAGAAGCAGGAGCAGGAGAATTTCAGCAATTCTCGTCTTTGCTATCTGTCCTCCACTTCCCAGCATGTCCATGGCAGGGCTGCAGCCTTTCTCCAGTGTAACCCACCTAAGAACTGCCCACTGAGAGCAGGAAGGTTCTTCCCAGAACCAGCAATGCCATCTTAGTGCCAGGACATGAAAGCACATAGATGGCAGAGTCCTTGTCAGTAGGTGATGTCTGTCACTCAAGGCTGTAAAGCTCCAGACTGAATTCCCTCCTTGCTCTCTAAACCACACAGAGGACTCTGCCAACAAATCGCTTACAGAAGTGGCAGAAAAACAAGAGCTTTTTCACCTATTATAAACATTGTGGTTTAGAGACAGATTTTCCCTTATTTTTACATCAGCTAGGCTTTATTTCTCTTTGTTACCTAAAATAACCTTAAGATACTTGCTACAAAAGGAAGGCTGTAACATTAGGTTTTTTTTAGTGCTCTTTGGTGGCAGGATGCTAGCTGACTGCACAAACATGTTCCAAGGAAAAGAAGCTTGGTTAAAAAGGTTAGATTTTCACACAATTTTTAGGTGATTTAGTCTGCTTTTCTTTGATGTTACTATTACATAAAACACGTACATGACTGAAGTGCATGACCACGGATGTAGAAAGTGTCTAGGAATTTTTTTGGCCCCAAAAAGAATTTCTAAGGGATTTATGTCAAAGTTATAATAGAATGCTTAATGAAAAAATTAACAAAGTACAACGACAGCAGATATTCCAGACTGAATTCTTCTCATGTTGTAGAAAGCATAGCATTTCCCTCTGACACAGAGAACAGTCAGCCTAAGACAAGCATTAAAACCCTTCAAAAACCAAAGCACTGTGGAGTACCCTTAATAACCACCCACAATGATAGTGTCAGCTAACACTGGCTGCTACTAAAGATACTGGATCAATCACAAACATTTTGGAGAACCCCATTTTAAAGTGAACTGATCAGGAAAAATGCCAAGAATATCACTACACTTCAGTATCTAGTTTTGCATGGGAACTGTAATCTAAGAGAAATGTGAATTTCTGTACATGTAATACAGCCACTACCAAGAGAAACCATTACACATACCAGCATCTCTATTTCATACAGAGCAGCAATTCCATGCCCAAATTTTCCCACACGAACAAGATGCTCCCTAGACAGTTTAACTCTCACTGTCCAGCTAAAATGCCTACTGCAGCTGGGCTATCCCTATTTGCAGCAAAAACCTTCTCAAATATTCTTCTTTACAGCTAAAGCTGGAATTTTTAATCTTCTTTTTTAAAGGGAAGACACGCTTACAACAATCTGGACAGAATCAGATACAAAATTTTACAAACGCCATAATAACTTCAGGCACTCTTTTACCTTCCCTCTTTTTACTGATGACCTCTGGTATATATTTACTTATTTTCCAATTTATAAGGCAATAAAATAATGAATAATGTATGTCTTCAGGCAGCTACTAACAACAGAACTGCTAAGAGAACATAAAGAAAACTACATTTAAAAAATAATAAAGTTTATTAGATGTTCCAGCTCTTTGAAAATGGATGTGAAAGAATGCTCCCAAAATCTAAATTTATTTGCAAAACTGAAGTCAGTAATGACAGATTTAGAAGGTGAAAAAGTTATTTCTTCATCTGTAGCTGTATTTTCAGCTGGTGACTTCCCACAGGCAGCCATCATCCATTCAACAAAATCTACTTGGTGGCCCTTAATCAAACAGAATATATTTAACAATTTAAACAAAAGACTGAGTTGTCACTTGTTACTTAGTCCCAACAGAAAAGAGGTTATTATAATGTCACATTGGCCTAATTAATATGCATTCAGATTTTAGAAGAGGTATTCAATTAATAATTTATCTATTTAATACATATGTTGCTTGATCACAGCATATATCAATATAGAATTAGGTTGTGTATTTCAGACATTTCAGACCAGAATTTCTACGCTTTTTACTACTAAAGAAAAACATAGCAGGCTGTTGTAAAGGTTAACTCTGTATACAAGATGCCACAGTTAGGAAAAAAAAGTTCTTTTATTGCTTAGGCTGACCAGATACCAAACAAAGCCTCCCATGAAGAGCCTTAAGATTGTACCTAACCAAGGCAAATGAAGAAACTAAGCCCATCTGTTTCTGAAGCTATGTCACTCATGCTGATTTTCCCAGTACTCTGCACAGCCACCAAGATATTCTGTGTTTGGGAAGAAAAAGAAATTTGCTGGAAACCTCCTGCAAATGAAACCCAGCTGCTTAAGTACAATCCCAGATGTCTCCTGCACTGTGTGGCTTTGATAGATTAAATTGAGCATAAGAAAGAGACGAAATATTTATGAAAATTAAATTTGCAGTATGCATGTCAGTAAGCCTGAAAAACATTTTTTTCAAGTGAAGACAGGAAACCACATTTTTCACCCAATCGGCTTAGGCTGGGTTATAGTGGTGGCATTTATGGAGCTCCTGAGGTGCTTATGTTTCATGCAGACTGCTTAGCTTTTATTCACACCATTTACTTCAGAAACAGGGACCACAGATACTACCTCTGACACCAACGGATCAAACATTTCTAAACAACATGCTCAACTACGTTTTACATAAATTACTACGTTTTACTTCTTATCCACCAAAAGTTCAGTATTTCGAAGGCTGGGGAAAAGCTCACTCTGGGTGACAATACTGTGTACTGGACACCAAATACTGCTGGGACAAACAAACATGCCCTCTTTCACACTCAAGGGAATGCTGTCAGACACTTAAGCAAATTCCTACATCCTGACACATCACTGGGCTATTTGTTCCCCAAAATCTCACACTTGTTTTGGTTTCCTTAAAAGAGAAGTGGAGGAAAAAAACTATTGCGGTAAAAGAGAATGGAAAGAACAAATTAAGGTAACATTTACAATTAAGTGAAGCCACGGAAACACTAAATAACTCCATTTTTACAATGTTAAATGCCTTGCATAAAATATGCAAAGACACCTGACATCTCCGGCTCCCCATGGTCCTGGTCTTGCCCACTTCAGTAGATCTGCTATCACTACGATAAGCTCTATTACAGAACATGACTAGGTTTTCCCTTCCTAGCCATTCCTAAATTTCATCCATTGGCAAAGAACTGTCTTGGAAAGGGTAGAATTCCCATTCAACATGCTCTTTTCTCTCCTTTGGGGAATTGAGAAACCCAGAAAAATTTTTTTAGAAGTTAATCTTTGTGATCATTTGGCACTCTATTACTTCAAAATCCTGCCTGATACAAATATCCTTTCGAATATAGAACTATGACCTAATTCTCACAGATGTGATCTTCTTAGCAAAGCAAAATTAGTACAAAAGGCTAGTATTTATACTGTGGATTAGTAATAAAGGGGCTGCACTTCTCTGTGCAGCTCACTGAATGTTCTTAAAACAGAAACCAGAAGGTCATTAACTTCAGCAAAGCAGGAACAGAGACAAATCTAACACTTCCCATCACCCTTGTGCTCATTAAACACCTCCTGAGCGCATTACAGGACACCGGATGAGCCAGGACAGCAGAGCTGTCCCAAAGGAGACCAGGAGTTTATTTGAAGAAGCCCAGCAAGCAACATTTCCCAAACTCTCTTTCAAAAGAGGAGCAACGAATATCCTATTTCCTTTTCATGGAATGTTTATATGCTATGGCTCGAGTACCTTTTACTCTGCCAAGCCAATGCAAAGCCACATTTCAGCACAGGAAGAACAATACATTTGCTTAGTGTGCACGTTTTGACTTCTTACAAGAATACATTGTGTCTGAACCAACAGTCCAAAATCTGCTGGCAGATGACAAGTACCATTGCAATATCACAGTAACTCCACAGACAAACATCACAAACATCAGTAGCATTAGAAAATATTCCAGTACAGTCAGTTTCTGGTGTCAAATGCTAAAAAATAGAAGAGCTGCAAATACAGATTAGTAAAAAGACAAGACTGTCCTTAGTCTGGATAAGTAAACTAACACACTAGCCCTGTTCATTTTTTTCAAGGAATTAAGTCTCCACTTCTGTAAATTACTCAAGGAAGAGAGTAGTCCTGTGAGTCTCAAAAAAGTCCATCTAAGTCTAAAATTACACAGGTCTTTTAAACACTTTGTGGTTATTTGGGCTAACACATGGGATACCTAGTTTCAGTCCACTTAAGTATTCTGCTTTCTAGTGATGAATCTGGAACAACAGGCATTCAAAAATCACACAAGTGAAGTGTTTGTCACACTGCAAAAACATGTCAGGCCTTCAAACCCAGTATCTCTGTCAAGATGAGGATGGATAATAAACTCCAGTTCAGAAGAAGTGGTGCAAAGTACTTTTCTTATGTCCTGAGTTGAACCGTATCTCCTAGAAAAACAAGGAAGGAGGGAATGAAAGAAGGAAAGACCCAAGTATTTGCTATCTTCCCTCCAGGTATGATGCTGAACAGATGAGATTTCGAGCATCTGTAATGCTCACCACAAGCTACTTTCGCTGCTGATTAGCAGTGAGAGATTAATATCCGGGGATGCCAGATAACAGCTGTGGTCTGAACCTCGTGAACACAGACATGGTTATGCATTTAACAGCTGGTTCAAACTTTAAGTGGATTCTCCTGTATGGAAACTAGGATCAGTTTACAGTTGAAAAATTATTACTTTAAATGCATGCTGTACAACTACACCACATAGCTACCTCTGAAGTAACAAAGCCCAAAGGTAACCTATCCTCACACTTCCCAGATCATCCTTCAACTTTCAATAAGCCAAACTATGCCAGGTCCTCTCTCCCAATTCCCACTAATTTTTACCTTTAAGTCTCCAAGTGTTAAAATGCATCAAGGAGCAGTAAATGCCAGAGGTGGATGTAACTTCTCCAGACAACAACCAGACCAGCAGGTGAGCATGAAATTCTTTTGCATTACACCAAAGTAAAAAATTGCTTGCTAAATCCCCTAAGCAGTGAGTGAACTGTCTTGACAAATAATTATACCAAAAATTTTGTTGCATCAGGTTTATACATTTAACAGTTTGCAAAAAATAATTGACGGTTACCTCTGCTCAGAGTCTCTGTGGGTTTGGATCCATTAATCACACAGGCTGATATGTCACTCCACAGTGTGAGGCTGGGGTACACCAAGAGGCATAAGCTTCTCCTCGAAGATAGAACTGGGTCCTGCTCAGTTTTCTTATACTTTCTCCCCCCTTTTTCTCACTCTTCCATTCAAAAAGACTTTTCTATAATTTCCACACATCACTTTAGGACAAGGCTGCAACACAGTCAACTTTCTGACTATTCAAAAGATGCTCATTTGTAGCACCACTCAGGATACCAGTTACCACTGGAAAGATGGAAAAATCTGCCAAATCTATATCCTGCCTCCATCCCACATGGGTAAGATGGGCAGGAAAATCTCAAGATTTTCATAAAGCTCCATTTTTACAGTAAGTTATGGCTTACACTTCATTCCACGTATAGGACTGATACAGCTATGCAAGCTATGCAGCGACAGATGCAAAGGATTTAGGCCAAAACTATGATTTTGATTTTGCCCCAAAACTCAGCCTCTTATGAAACATTTCTTTTTTTTCTTTTTTTTTTTTTTT